>JACCEG010000014.1:280369-326262 GCA_014065205.1 Tuber brumale
TTCAACATCCACCACCCCTCGGCTGACCCGGGTCGTCTCTTCTCGATCCAGGACATTGGGACATCCTCTCCGTTTTTTGAGAGAGCTGCCGGAGAGGGTTTCTGCCTCCTAAACACTCCCGGAGTCCTCACCTACTTTCCCTTTGATTCGAACCTCCGCCCCTCGGTGCTAGACCTGGCGTTCGCCAACGCCCCCCTCTCGCCCAATTTCCGCTCTTGGACCACACCCCTCCCCCCGACGGGCTCGGACCACGTCCCGATCCTCATAACGCTTTCAGAGCCGCTGGCTCGCCCTCCTCCCCCCTCCCCATCATGGACAAAGACCGACTGGCCCGCCCTTGAGGATGGACTCAAAAACTTAACGATCAACCCCCCTCCCCCGCTCCCCACGCCCAGGACCCTGTCGATTTGGTTCGACACAGCCTTGGACAGGATAAGGACCCATCTCAGAAGTCACACCCCTGACAAGAGACCCTCACACAGGTCGAAACCGTGGTGGACAACCAACCTTACGGCACAGAGATCAGCCTTCCACTCCTCCGTTCGGTCAGCCCGGAGGGACCCCCTCCCCTCATCCAAAGAGCTGAGCAAGAAGGCACGCCTCCTGTATTTCAAGGCCATCAAAAAAGCTAAGAATGACTACTGGAAGAACTTCCTGGAAACAGCTAACCCCCAGTCCCTCTGGACGGCGAAAAGGTTCGCGTTCGGAAAGCCACCAGACAGATTCCCCCAAACACCAGGGGCGGAAACCCCCAGTCAGATCAATGAAGCCCTCCTTGGACACTTTTTTCCCGAGAGAGGGTCCTCCCCCCCCCCGTGCATACTGCAGGAATTCAAGGATGTCCCGGTGCTGTCGTCAGACGAAGTATCGGCGGCACTTCGGAAGTCCTGTTCGTCCTCTGCCCCTGGACCGGACCAGATCCCTTACTCGGTCTGGAAGAAAGTCCCCTCGGTAAACCCGGCAATCCTCACATCGCTCCTAGGCCCATTGGTCAGATATGGTCACCACCCCCCCTCCCTGAAGAAAGCCAATGGCATAGTCCTTGACAAGCCTGGCAAGCCCTCATACGACACCCCCTCATCCTTCCGAATCATTGTCCTCCTGGAGACTGTCTCTAAGATCCTGGAGAGGGTAATGGCGAACCGTCTCTCAGCCCTAGCTCGCTTCCTGGGCCTCCTTTCCCCCAACCAAACTGGATCCCTACCCGGTCTGAGTACCTTCGATGCGGCGGCCACCCTCTACCATGAGGTACAGCTGTTTATGCGCCCAAAGCTCAAGGTCTCGACCCTCTTCCTGGACATAAAGGGGGGCTTCGACAACGTCTCAGCCCCGATCCTCTGCGACAGGCTGGCCACCAGGGCAGTCAACCCCTACATGGTCTCGTGGATAAGATCTTTCATCCACGGCCGATCCTGCAGCCTGGTTTTCCAAGGAGCGCCTCAAATCTTTTCACCAGTCTCCGTCGGGACGCCACAAGGGTCCCCAATCTCCCCCCTTCTATTCGTCATCTACGTCTCGACCCTCCACTTCTCGATCCCTAGGGGTCTTATCCTGTCCTACGTGGACGACTTCGCGGTCACGGTTGCATCAGGCTCCTACCAGAGAAACATCCAAANAAAAAAAAGAAAGTCCGAGTAGATAGGCTCTTCACGCTTCGTTCTAAGTTACTTCCTTACTTATTACTTTATGCTTTTACGAATATAAAACCTTTACGCTCTTTACGAATACCTACTTACGCGACGAGGACTCTGATATAGAGTCAAGTTGAAGAAAGAGTACGATAGGCGATAAGGACTAGAGACACGAGAGTCTCCCCCACCTTATCGTAGGCACAGGCCTAAGAACTATAGTCAAGCGAGAGAGAGAGAAGTATCATCTACCCGTTGCTAAGAACTGATACCGGTTAGGGATCGTAATACCAGGAGCCAACAGTACGAAGTTGCTTGTGTCACCTGGTAGTTGGCTGCTACCCGTATGCAAGCAAGTTATTATACCAAAAAGGTTTGGACATAGCAATGCAAGATCTACCTGATAACAATACATGACAGGGGGACAACCAACGCGGGCTGTTCCACATACCAGATGAGTCTGAGTGGTATTATATATATGTACTATCTTGTTTTTAGGCCAGAGTGGGGAATCGGGATGTACCGCTTTGGTGTGCAAGGCACCTCACAGGGAGCTGGACGGATAACCGAAAACCACAGGGAAAGGATCGGTGAAACTGGGAAGCCCACACCAGGGGAGTAAAATGGTTAATAAGTGGCCAAAAATCGGCTATGAGCCTAGTTCTGGCGTGTAGGGAGAAGGCATCCAGCATGAAAACTAGTCGTGCGCATTTGTGTATGCGTGAAACGCCACTTAGTATATAGACCTAGATTGTTAGAGCTAAAGGAATCGCTAGTTCGTCTGAGAAGACCTCAATGGTCAAAACTATGCGGGCGTAGTAACAAACATCTTGTTACCTACACCTGACCCCAAAGATGCCGAAATGCAAAAAACAAGGAAACCTTATTTGGGCTAAGTGTGAGGAGTTAGACGCTCCAAATCTACAGCCATACAACTGCCCGGAGGGGATTGCTTACGTCCACATACATAACAAGTCATATAAAGTGAAAGTCTTGTTAGACTCGGGATCCAAGGTATTCCTTATCAATAAGGACCTAGTTGAAGACCTTCATGTTCCTACAGTGCAATGCAACAATGCAGTTGATATGTTAGCCTTTGATGGATTGTCATCCGCATCTGGAGGGAAATGTTACACACTCGCTATTAAATTAGAAATGGGAAAAAAGCGACACATCTCTGAAGTGTCGTGTGAAGTAGCAAAGGCAGGTCACTATGGAATAATAATTCCGTTTAGTTGGTGGCATCATGAACATCCAGTGTCGCAAATAGAAAATGCTGAAAATTGGACCATCGGTGCAAGATGTTGCGATAAATGTGTGGAGGAAGGCGAAGACATAGCGTATATGTTCGAATATGATGAATACGTCGCTTACAACCTTAATGCCTGCCGTATCAGAAGAATGGGAGCCATCGAAAATATGGTAGAACTCAAATCATCACCGCGAGAGTACTGGAATTACAAACATTTGTTTGAAGCCCTGACGGCAAAAGAATCAGCCCCAAGACAGACATTCTGTCGTGAAATCAAGTTGATTCCAGGCTCAACTCCCGCTCTGGCGGTGATATATCCACTGTCCAAAAAACAGCTTTAGGCTTTATAGGAATACTTGGAAAGAATGATTAAGCAGGGAAAGATTACAGGAAGTCAATCTCCTGCAGGAGCACTGATATTATTCGTACCCAAACCTGATAGAAAGCTATGCTTGGTTGTTGATTACGGAAATCTGAACAAGATTACTATCCTGTACAAACATTCAGTTCCACTAATGTCGGAACTCAGAGATCGAGTAGCTGGACCAAAGATCTTTACCAAGTTAGACCTTAAAGACCGCTACCACCTGATTACGATTAAGGAAGGTAATGAATGCAAAACTGCTTTCTGGACGAGATATGGACATTATGAAAATAAGGTTATGCCATTCGGATTGGTCAATACTCCTGCAACTTTCCCAGATATGATGAACCAAGTACTTAGAGAAACCTTGGATGTCAGAGTTGTCTGTTATCTAGATGATATTCTGATCTATGCAAAGGATGACAAAGAACACATCGAAGCTGTGAAGAAAGGTTTACAAGGTGTCACAGACTTCCAATTAACGGTATTGCCAAAAAAGGTGACCTTCCACTCCATCAAGGTAGAATTCCCCTGCCATATGGTAGCGGTTGACGGGATGTCTGTGAGCACCAGCAAGGTGGAATCCATAATGGTTTGGAAAGCACCTAAGTCGGTTAGAGAAGTACAAGTCTTTATTCAATTCGCTAACTTCCACCTGCAATTTATCAAAAATTTCTGGGCTACTTGAAAACCCATAATCGAGACATTACAAGGCAATCCTAAGAATTTCAAGTGGGGAGTTGAGCAGAATAGGGCTTTTGAAGAACAAATGCACCGGTTTACAACAGCCGCGATACTACATCAGTTTTGCACAGAAAGAGAAATAGTGGTAGAAACCAACACCCGCGATTTCGCGCTCAGTTGTGTTCTTCCTCAATATTTTGAGAAAAGGTTACACCCAGTAGCTTTCCATTCTAGAAAACCAAAATCGGCGGAGGGCAATTATGAAATTCATGATAAAGAACTTCTCACAATCCTCGCAGAGTTTAAGGAATGGCAGGACTACTCAATCGAGACAGAAAAATCACTTTCAGTCTTTACCGACCATCAAAATCTGCAATACTTCTCCACCTCCAAAGTTTGGAGCGGACGCCAAATTCGATGTGCTCAGAAGCTAGGGGAAGACAATTTTTGTATTGTATACCGACCAGGTACAAAAGGTGGAAAACCTGGCGAATTAAGCAGATGATCGGAGTACCGTCCTGAGCAGGGAGCTGCTTATCGCAAACAAAAAAAGTTTGAAAGAAGAAAGTTTCTTGGTATCACAGGTAGCTAGAGTAGGCGATGAAGGAGAAGACAGGGATAGGGATAAGGATTTGCATTTGGGACCTGAAAGTGGTCAAAAGGAACTCATTGTTAGTGTTAAGAGATTGAGCAAAAAGGTATACTTGCCAACGAAGAGCGCAAGAATGGCGGCAGGACATGACCTGTATGCTATAAAGGATGACTGTGTTCCGAAATATAGTAGAGCATTGATAAGCACAGGTATAGCTGTGGGGCTACCTGAAGGATCTTATGGAAGAGTTGCCACGAGAAGTGGATTAGCGGTCCGAAGCGGAATCTCCACCAGCGCAGGAGTAATCGATGCTGCTTACACTGGCGAACACAAAGTCATACTTTTCAACCATAAGGATGTGGACTGCCAAATAAGAATGGGCGATCCCATAGCTCAACTAGTGGTAGAAAAAGTCAACACCTCAGACATAATGGAAGTAGACGACTTGGATGATATGGAACAAGGAATCGTGGAATTCGGAAGCACAGATATAGCCACTAGATCTTTGATTGTTGAGGAACAGGAACCGAGCATCAGTTACCTACAGGTATCAGCTAAAGACAATGAACATTGGTATGAGATTTCAGAAGTACCTGAAAAGAGTCTAATGTCAAATGCCATTATCCTGCAACAAGGTATGAAGCAGTTCCATCTTGAATTCCTGAGCAAGATGCAGGAAGCTGTATGATCAGACGCAGGTTAGAGAAAACGGAGGGAAGAACTCATTAGGTTACAAGATGAGGTAAAGGATTTTCTCAAGGACTGGAGCTTAGCCAATGATCTACAATATTATAAGTAAAGACTATGTGTACCAGATATTCAGGCGCAATACACTAAGATCGCAGAAGGATGTCACGATGCAAAGGTTGCCAGACATTTCGGACAGGAAAAGACTTTGGAAATAATCATGAGAGACATCTACTGGAACGGACTCGCAGTATGGGTCAATGACTACGTATGATCCTGCGATGAATGCCAATATAACAAATCACCTAGACACACTAAGTACGGATTATTTCAACTAATGCAAATACCCTACACAGCATCGGCGTGCATCTCGGTGGACTTGATCACACAACAACCAGAGTCACAAGGACGTACTCAAATTATGGGAGTAGTTGATCGATTTACAAAGATGGCACCTTTCATCGTACTTCAATCCTCCACTATGGCCACCGATGTCGCTAACGCATTTCGATGAGAAGTATAGAGGCTCCATGGCCTGCTAACCGATATTGTCTGGGCCATGGACACAAAGTTCGCAGGAGAACTCTGGGAATCACTCGGCAAAGCAACGGAAATTAAGAGAAGAATGGGAATGGCATATCACCCTCTGACTGACGGGAAAATGGAACGGACCAACCAAGTTCTGGAAGGATACCTGCGAAGTTTTGTCAACTAGGATCCGGATGACGGGTATCAGCTGTTAACACTAGCAGAACATGCCTATAACAACTCTGCAAGCAACGCTCACAGGATGTCACCATTCTATGTGAACTGCGGTTTCCATCGACTGACAGGGTGGATGAAGGAGGGGGAGGCACAAAATCCCAAAGCAACACGCTTTGCGAACTATATTAAAATGATACATGAACCAGCAAGAGGGTCACACGAAAAGACAAGTGAAGGAATGTGAAAACAATATGACCCGAAAGCTCGACAATAGCCAGACGTCAAGATCAGGGACGAAGTAATAGTAAATGCAAAGAACATTTGAACCCGATGGAAATCAAAGAGGCTAAGTCTCCAGCGATATTGTCCGTTTCAAATCATGGAAAAATGCGGATCCTCAGCTTTCCAGCTCCACCTATCCGATCAATGGAACATTCACCCTGTATTCTATGTTGCACTATTGGAACCCTACCGCGAGTCAGTTCATGACAATCATCAACAACCCCTCATAGAGCTATAGGACGGTGATAGTGATCTACAAGGGGAGGTTGAAAAAATAGTAAGAAGCGAGATTCGTTCTTACAGGAAACAGGTCCGTGGCCGCTATCAGGAAAAGCGGGAACTATGGTACTTCGGTAAATGGCAAGGGTATTCAGAATATGAGAACAGCTGGGCACCTGCTACTGGTATGGAAAATGTGGACGAAGTTGTGGAGAATTTTCTTAATGAAAATCTGGACATGCCAGTAAGGGTACAAGTAATATAGTGAGGAAAAGGTTTTCCTACCGTGGCCAAGTAAACACAGGAGGTTTTTCACACTGACCACACTAAGTCTTAAAATGGATACAGAAGAAAATCATAAGAAAGTTATAAAGGCATTGGAGCCGAAGCCTGGTAGGACGGAGCTCATATTAGGTATATGGCAATTCGAGAGATGCCCACAGACCCATGGTAGGGTAACTGCGCATAGATTCTCGATTTACCAGAGTGCCAACATACTCCTCCGGCCCCATTATGGGGCCCTCATGTCATAGCGAGATTTCGCGAGTTGCGTCCCATAACTAAAATGTCAGACCAATGAAGCCTACTTCATATCACCATATACATCTCCACCGTCCGTCTGGCTGCATGCTGTTCGCGGGTTATACGGGAGGGGACCTTAGGCGACATCTGGGAAGTGGAATGGAGGAAATCCAGGGTAGGTGCATTGAGATAGAAGGCTGTAAAGTTACCCTTCTGAAACTATAGGCCGTGGGTGAAGGGACGTGTGCAGTGAAATACTCTAACAGGATATCCCGGTAGTGGAAGATATTAGAGTATACCGAGTCCCCCCATATCCTTCTGAGCTTAGCTGTAGGTTGGTTGGTCCTGGTAATAGGATCCCTCTATAGAGGCCGGCGGACCAAGGAGAAGCATGCTCAGAATGGAAGACCTAGATAAGTCGCAGCCCAGTGAGGCGTTAACATGTCAGGCTTGGACTTGCGATTGACACTAGGTGCCCTGGCATGAACTTGATCACTTCCTAACCCAAGAGACTACTGGAACAATAGTCAACCAGACTAGAGTAATATAATAGTCCACATGTATATCTAACTTGGAGGCCGCTGTTTGGTATAACAAATCGCGCAGTCATCACAATGGAGGAATACTATTCTAGGTCCGCCCAAGGGTGTGATAAGCTTTGAGGGCAAACGGAGTTCGCACGTATAAGATTCTGGACATTTAGGTATTAAAACCAAAGTGGTACTTCAAGGGCATAGTAGTTAGAAGTAGTCCCTGAACACTCTGACATGGAATATAAATCTTGAAGTACCTCCCTAGCTTTACAGACATCATCAAGCAATGGAGACGAGATCTTATCAATATTAAATTCCTTCACCTGCTAAATCTTTACTTTACTTTACTTTATTTTATCGAGACGAGCCTTCCTCGACAGATTCTCTCAAACACTTTGGCCTAGGTCCCTCAGTTTTACTAGAGATCAGGCGTTCGCCTAACACCCCTCTTCCTTTTTTGATGACTATCTAGCAAGACACAACTACGGTTACCGATAGTTGACAAGGTCCTGTTTAGTTGGTCACCCATCTTGGCTGTTGAATAGGCTTGCATCATACTGCTACACCCTTCCTTGGCTGGCACCCTACTGCACCATCCTCTCTTGCACCATCCTCTCTTACCGTACCCACAAGCTCCCCCATATCTCAATTTGTTTGCATTCCGGGAATACATCTACAGGTTCGGCTGCTTGCGCATATATCTGGCTTTCTTGGCCAGGGATTTTATTTCGCATTTGTTTTTTTTGCTTTTTGTCTGTGATGTCCAGGATGGTTACCTTCCTATGTTTTCCCACTTGTAGTTAGTTAGGTTTCTCTTATACTCCTGGTTCGCTTACGGCGTGGATATGGGCTTTGCTTTACACTGAGAGGTGCACTTAGTCCTACCCTACAGGCACTTGAGGATAGGGTCGGGCCTGGTAGGAGGAAGAATGGGGACTGTTTACATCATAGCTAGCGCTGAATGCGAATTCTGGTACCCTAAATAACAACGTGTACATAATAATAATAAAAAAACAAAGTTCACAAAACCCAAAAAATTGGAAAGAAAAAAACAAAACCAAGGTAATAGGCTCTTCATGCTTCGTTCTAAGTTATTTTCTTACTTATTGCTTTATCCTTTTACGAATACATAAACTTTAGGCTCTTTACGAATACCAACCTACAAGACCTGATCTCTACAACCCTAGTAGAGTTGCAGAAACAATACGCTAGTCAATAAGTGTAACTGGTACAGGTCACTGGTTTAGGATTTTTAGGTATCAGTTGATCCTGTTGGGCTTTTGAATTTGTTTCAGGAAATGAGGTATGCCTCTAGAGTGATACTATAGGGTTTGATACTCTATATGTTTTATGTTGGGTTTCAAGTATCAGTTTGATATTTCATATGTTTTATATTTAGTTTCAAGGCTACTATTTTGCAGTCTTATATGGTATGAGAATAAGGCTTCTGATAGCTTAAGAAGTATATTTAAGAACTGCTATTCTTCACATTAGAAGAGGCAGACTTCGGTAGACAGAGTTTTGATTATAATTGGTTGAACAGTTACTCTCTTCAGTTTGCTTCAAGAATGTTCAGTTTGAGACCCACCAAACATCTCGGAGACTTCAGTCGTCGCGATATAGTACCAAACCTATTCAACAACCGCGCCTAAAGCCTCCGGCCTTTGAATCACTGGTTACCACTTTCGTACAAAACACGGCCCGTTAACTCATATTTACCGCATCTCTTGCGAGGCGGTTACAATATGGACCAGAGATACAAGAGTCTCTCCCACCTTATTGTAGGCATCAGCCCAAGATCTATCGTCAAGAGGAAGAAAGGTAAGTATCGTCTACGCATTGCTGAGATGTGATACTGGTTAGGGATCGCCACAGTTCAGTATATATTATAAATTCCATTAAGATTGTTAGACAATGTGGGTTTATACTTCCAGGATACGGAATATTTATATTGTGGTCTATTTTATACTATGTCATAACCACCTTCTAATTTATATTAGTTTATATTTAATATCTCCTATATTCTTGCAATATCAGTAGGTCTTATCTACTCACCAACATTACAAATACCCCACTAAGTAGTTTCTTAGTCCCATACTTGTAGAGACCAGTTACTTTCCACTATCTAGCTCATTCAATATACTTTGACCTTTTGCTCTCATATCATATTTACTATATAAATTCAAGCTTATAACCTATTATATTAATTTACAGCCAGCTATCTTGGGTCAAAGCTTTAAAAAAAGGTAGTATGGACAATAATGTCACTAATAACATGTCTTAGCAGTCGTCGCCCTGCTTCAACGCCTCCCTCTGTGGTACTTGTCGCCCGGTACCCATCATCCCAAGAACTATACGGTTACTATGTGACCTTCATGTACTCAGGTCTCCGCTCAGGGTGACCCCTTTGCTCCACCATCCGGTACTGTTGAGGGTGGGTATTGGAGGTACCGCTCCTCATTCTTGTCTGTCGCCGGGAGAGTGTAGTCACTATTAGTCCCCTTTCTGTCGGGTGTGATGGTGGTGGGTGGTGTTCCTCAGGCTCTATCGCGGTCGGCGCGGCTGTGTGGGGTGTGTCTTGCACCGCTCGGCTAGTCCGTTCCACGGCTGTTATTGGGTGCGACCTCTTCGCTTCGCGCGCCGGTCACCTGTACTCGAGTACAGTCGGGGTACTGTTAGTGTCACTGTTAGTGTGAGTACCGTTTCTGTCCTCCACGATTAGTATTAGTATTAGTATTAGTGTCCTCTGTGGATCGCTGTCCTCCCATCGTCAGTATCGTCACCCTCCGTCCGAGTGTGGCGAGGTGGTGTTGAGGGGTGCTTTGGTGTCCCTTCACTGTGGTTGTACTGGTCTCGGTAGAAAGGTGTTCAATCTTTCAGTTATAATTATCACTGGCCTTATCTTTATATATTCCCTTGTTTCCATTCTTTTACACCTCCACTCTGGTTCCGCCCTCTTTGTTTCTTTTTTTGTAAACACGATGAAGGTGCTAGGTTTTTTTCTTTTTTAATAATATTCATACAGAGTGGTGACATGCGAGGTGAACTTGCTGGGGAAGGATTGTGTGGGGGAGAACGCGTAGGTGGTAATATCACGTTATAGATATAAGTTATCTAGGTTTCTAAGTAGTTTTCCTCATTTGTTTTGCTGAATCTGCTCTGTGGCCTGTGTATTTTGCCATTGGAAATTCACTTTCACGTGAGCCAAGGGAGGAAACAATAGAAATGAAAGAGAGGGGAAATGAGAGAGAGGCGTACCTTGAGCTCACGTTCGTACGTGAAAAGTATGACCAAACCCATAATCTTGACCACCAAACTTGCTAGCGTCCACATGGCCCGTTTTTCTGCCGCCGTCTATAGAAAACATCCAATCCACCATCATCACAGCGAGTAGTAGAGCCAGGCGACCAATTAATAACTGGGGGTAAAGGAGGGGGCTAATCTATCGTAGTTAACGGAAATGTGCCGAGCAAGGAGAACTCAAGGTTGTAAAAGAGGGAGAAAAACGAAGATAATGCTGCGGTCAACTTTATCGGACGAATGCCAGACAAAAAATATCTCCTTACAGCCGAGATGTCGTTGAGTAAAAGCAAGCTCTCTAATGGCCCCTGTTTTTTATTCACTCTATCCCATTTTGATTTATCCGGTTCAAATATTGCTCAGCTCACCATTTCCCAATGATTTCACAGCACCGGAAAGCTACAGTATCCCGGCAGGGGGGTAATTGAGTCCGCCGTTACGAATATATGATTAATCAGTACCCCAGCGAAGTGTGTACTGTACTCGTGTGGCACAATTAAAACTGGACACTATAGGAAGTTCAATCTTGGGTGTCCCGCTGCGGGAATAGTTGTTTAGTATACTCACACAGCGGTTCTTTCCCCGCTGTGAGTTAGCGCTTGGGTCATGTAAGCTCCAAAGATCTTTGATATGCACACTCTGTAGTCCAGTTTCCACTAATTTCCCTGTCTCTAGGGGAAAGATACTGTCACACGACTGAAACCCTTGGAACTGCCCATTGCGACAGCTGGGCAGTTAATCCATCAATGGACAAGAGAAATAGATGAGATGATGGAGAACCACCCTAATCGGGGGAGAAGAGCTATATGTATGAATCGGCCCATCAGACAACTGCTAGGTGTAAAATGCATCTCAATATTCAGGTTTTTGCGCTAAGTAGGTGCTTTTCATGCTTTGGACTGGCGCGGGTGGGCTTCGTGGATGAGGGGGAGGGTGGTTGGAAACAATGGAAGGCTGGAGATGCTGCTCGGCATGCTCACAACTAACCCAAAATGCTCAGAACATGCTCGGCATGCCCGCTCTACCTTTTCGCCATTACCACCCATTGACCCGTTGCTTTATTTGGCGTTGGCCGTTCGTGGTTATACGTTCTCTTGGGTGCGCTTTTCCGTTTGATTGTTTTCCTGATACTGTTAGCGGTTCGCAATCCATGTGTATGCAACTTAGGGCTTACTGGGACACCCTTTAGCGTTGCGTACCCGCGTAGCCGTTTGCCGTTGGTTGGTGACATCCTTTTTGTGTTCGCTCGCCGTATTGCAGGTTTGGGATCGATATGCGAGCAGTACGGCGATTGGAGAACTACGGCCGTGGGCGCGATTACCGTGGTTGGAGTGAGAACAGGGACGGCAGCGTGAGTCTTTGTGCGGCCTGTATTTCTTTTGTTAGCTTGGAAGGGGGCATAAAGTAAAGGGGCTTGGACAGAGGAAGAGGGAAGGTGATAGACCGGTATGGAGGGTTGTAGAGCGAGCGGGTAAATTCTTTTTGGCGTTTATTCTCCTGTTATTTCCTGTTCTTTAGAGAGCAAGTCTTGGAGCAAGAAAGAGAGAAGAGATCGGCGAGCAAGAGAGTGTGCCTTAGGAGAGTGAAAACGTGAGTGAAATTTTTTTCTACCCGCCTTTATCCATTTACTTAGGGTTTGGTTTCACCGAGTGACCAGTGGTGGCGGCGAAGCCCTCGTGGGCACAACTCCGGAAACTCCTAGTGCTTATGAGGAGTGTGAGCCGGAAGGTAATCGACATATTACTGCTTGGATCCCGATGCAACAACAAAAGTAAATGATAGTCAGTAATGTGAAGCAGACTTAATCACCGTTACTTTCGAAGAGTATACGAGTAGAAGCTGTGCTTCCCCACCACTTCCTTCCTCTCGGTTCCTCTCCCTCGCTTGTTCGTCAAACTTTTATCACCTCCACAACGCTTTCTGCACGGGTCAATAGGATAAAGTCTCTTCACCTTATTTCCATCCCCCCACCTCACCTTACGGAATCAACATCCCCAGCCAGACTCTCATATGGTATGTGTCATCCAAAACGTAGGCGAGAAATTAGCTACTTTTCAAATTCTGTTGCATCAACAACCACTGCTGTATAGTAAAAAAAGAAAACCTAGGCAATAAAGAACCAAAGACAAAGAATAATGCCTGAGTTTTGTTTTTTAGAATACATGAGTGGGTAATCACACAACAGGATTTGAAATATTGCATTTTTGGTGGGAAAGCAGAAAATTTGTTACGTCCACCACACATTGAAATGCCAAGTAATCAACCAATTGGAATTGTGATACCGGTAGTAGATTTGCACATTATAAAGCTAATTTTATACTCACTATGTATCCTATACCTATGTTATAATCAAAAAATCACTTTATTGCCCTAACAATAATTCAGATTATATGATAAACCCTAATGTTTCAACACAAAAGGTTTACATAATAAATTCTTGGCCGTGATTTTTCACAGCCACATGTAACACCTGTATTTCAGCCTCGTGTACGTTTTGAATGGGAGGAACCGTACGGTACCCATCTCCCGGAAACATAAGTCCACAATAAGCACCAATTTCGTCGACCATTGTCATTTCAACCTTGACCTAGCCGGCGGTGTGCGTCTGGCCAGGGAGATATTCCTCTCGCGCCTATTCCTTTTCGGGTTTTCGGGCATTGGTGTTACAGAGTACGCAAGAGAGTTGGATAGCGCGAGGAGAGGCGTCCACCTGAACAGGGCCAATCCTGCGACGATTTCGCACTTCACGTGCGACCGCTCCCACCTCGAGTTAATAACGATATTCAGGAAGATACTAAAACATCACGCGATGCACAAACCAAGTCCTCGCACCCCGAAGAGCCCTGCTGGCTCAGCGGAGTGTTTTTCCTAACTCTGGAATGTATGGAAATTTGGTTAGGTAATAGTCTATATAACATCACAGAATCATCCAATGGAGAAACCCGCGTTGAAGATCCCCAGCCCTTAGCAGAAATTCGCCAAAGATACCATCTCCACAGTGCAGCCAACCCCACCGCCGTGAGCACTTGCCCGTGTACACTACAGGTATACCACAAACACACCCATATATCATACGCCTCCCAGCCCTCATTGCTATCCCTTGGTCTGTTCCCAAATTTCACTCACTTTTAGAATCGCACTAACAGGAGGATCGGCAATTGCTAGGACAGGACAGGGAGAGTCAGAGCTGAATTTAGGTGCGTGAAAGAAAAGGAGGGTTGAAAAATAAATAAATAAATATACTAGCCCATTCAAGTAACCATGACCAGATCTGCACCAGTAATCCTACTTTAAGTTATTTCTGTCACAGTCATGATGAGCAATACCGATTTTGCCTGTTTCTGAGTACTCATACCCTATGCATTTCTACGGAGGTATAGCCCCTAAGTATTGTATATTTTACTAGCAAGGGGTGTTTGGCTAGCGCGGGCAAAAGTATGGAATTGGGTATGATGACTACCTAATTGAGTATGATGACTACCCTACTCACCCCGGACCCCCTGCTAGCAGAACGCCACTTGCTAGTAGAATATACAATACTTAGGGGCTAGACATCCGTAGGGTTTTTTCTATCCCAGTTACTCTAATAGGCTAGTATTCCAGATTTCAAAGTTGGACCGGAAAACCTGAGCAGTTTAGGATAAGATTTTGGAGTGGTGTGCACATTACATCATAATTATCGTACTCACTGCTATTGTAACTCTTTATGGTTACAAAGCTTCTTATCACACATGCTGCTCCCCTAACCCACCTTTAGCCACAGTGCGCGAAGACGGTCCAAGGGATCCTGTATTCTCATTCAGACACTCTTAGCGTTGCACAGACGTGGTGATCAGCGATAGCTAGGGCAGAATAAGGACAGCTAAGTCTGTGTCCCCTCCAGCCGCGGAGAAATTGAGTCTCGCCTAAAGTCTTGAGCACTAGGCTATCCAAGTAATTGTGACAGAAAGAACTTAGGGTGCCCCTGGTTGCAACGCAAAGCCTCAATAATAATCCTGGTTATAGAGTTTTGGTGGAAAACTCCATCTTCGGGTAAAGTGGTGTGTCTGGTCCACAAAAGAGTTGCAACACTCAAGTTGCTATAATGTTCTCAAAATGAAGGTTTCTCAAAAACAGGTGAAACCTGTTTTTCGCAAAATTGTAAAATTGAGAAAGCCTTGTCTGATGGCATTTGGAAATATTTGTAAGCACAAAGTCCATCAACAGTAATATGTAATGATGAAAAATATTTCAGACAACATTTATCCAAACAACAATGAGCACAAATTCCAACTTGTTAAATTCAGCAATTCTCTATAGGATAGGTCAGCTGGTAGGAACCAATGCAAGCGTTCAGTATGAGAAAAATGCCTGCCGAACATCTGCATTGAGTTGAAAACTTCATATCGCGGAGCTACCTATGTCCAACGAACAGCTGATTCACAAGGTGCTTTGAATGCCAAAACCTACGTTTCTGGATCCTCGGGATTGGCTGGTTAAGCATTGCAGCTTAAGGGATACAAGAACAATGTCGCCTGAACATCAGCTGTAGATGTTTTTAGCTATTGTTGGCCATGGAAGCAAAAATGGGGATGTGCAGGAAAGGTATCAAGTTAACGTATACACTGTCACGAAGTCAGTGGTTCATTATTTAATTGTTTATTATGTATAAAGAAAGGAAATACTGTGTATGTTAATAATGAATCAAAATTCAATAGCGCCTTCAATACAATTCTCGATGGTTTACTCGAATTAGTAAACCAAAATATCACCTTTCCTGATACTCAAATTGTTCCTCTTGAGATATGGAACAAAAGAGGAACCTTATATCCTTATTTTGAGGACACAATTGGTGCTCTTGATGGAACACACATACCCGTTACGGTTGCGAGTACAGATATTGCTCATTTTAGAAACCGTAAGGGGGACATTACACAAAATGTTCTTGCAATATGTACATTTGGACTCTCTTTTTCCTGTATTGTGCCTGGCTGGGAAGGATCTGCCCATGATAGCAAGGTACTGCAATGGGCCTTACAAAATGGATTCGAAGTTCCAGAGGGAAAATACTTCCTAGTTGATGCCGGTTATGCATTGCGGAAGCAATTTTTAGCACCATACCGTGGTATCCTGTATCACTTACGAGAACAAGCAATTTCTAGACTCCAGTATCTCTTCTTACATTTCTTTTTATCTTAATTTATTTTGGTTAATTTTATAAGATAAATTTATTCTAAATTAACCATCTATAACAAGCTGATAATGGGAAAATAAAATTAGACTCCGCAATAAAGAAGAATTGTTCAACCTACAACATGCTCAAGCTCGTAACTGTATCGAATAAACATTCGGAATTTTGAAAAGAGCAGTTTCCAATCCTTCTATCACCAAATGAGTACCCCTACAATTCACAATCAAAGTTAGTTATTGCACTAGTTGCTGAACATAATTTCATATTACAACGGAATGGGGAAAAGGCGTGTCAGCAATGGGAAACCATGGGTGAGAATGAGGAAAGAGAAAGGCACAGAAGGTTAGGTGAATGTGATACTGATATTGAGCCGGTAGTGGATGATTATAGGTTGCAGGAATTTCGTGATCAGCTAGCAGAGCGGATGTGGATTGATTATGTAAATTATGTCTATTGATGACTAGGATTACAGAAGTAGCTATTAGTTGGATCTCCAGATAATATTTTGAAGATTATTATTGTATGAAAACTGGTATGTCCAAGTTCTAACCTATATTACTACTACAATTATGAAAGATAAACACCATAGTACTTTGTGTCTACCATGTCACCCCACTCCGCGCAGGACTCCATGCCTACACAGGTGGTTAGGAATACTATCTTACAGCTTTACATATATATAATCAGTGTTCTCATCCATCCTAAGTGCCCTACATGGGCAGGGCCCTAGCAGGCTTGTAGTCCAAAGTATTATAGACTCAAACATGGTAGATGAAGATAGTAAGGTGGCATTTGTCTTCCATAATGGACCTTGTCATCACCTACAATTCATTGTAGTCATAAATGTGAACCAGTCATCATCAGCTAAAAGGCTAGTTTTCAAGTTCATTACGGGATACGGTAGGACAGGTTTTGTCCTTGGACACCCCCCAATTACATATGCTAGGGGGGATATTTTATTGGCTCTCCCCATCCTGCCCCCAAAAATGCCCCACTCCGGGCTGGTGAGTAGGCCCGGTTGGAGAACGGGGAATGGGGAATGGGGCCCATATTTTTTGGGACCCTCAGAGGCTCTGTAATGAACCCTATATAAGGTACGTTAGTCATCTGTATGACCGAGCAGTCAACTATGAGACATGGTCATGACTAGCACGGCCTATAGAAATTGCACTTTGGTTCTTTTCCTCCATTCTACTTTTCATCGGTAATATAATTTGTAAATAGTAACCTTATAAAATAAATAAATATCAAATAAGAAATAAAAATAGAATAAAATTGAAAAATTCCAAATAAGAATAAACTATAGAGTAGAATGAATAACTAAATAAATAAATAAGAGATTAAGGAAAAAAGGAAATAAACCTAGACTTTATTTACAGCTTTCTGTAACCACTTATCTCGTGCCTCTCCTGCCTTTAAAGTAATAAAAATTGAAGCTTTTACTTCATTTTCCATAACTATAAAAGCTTTGACTAACTCCACGGTTGATAGTATAGATGAGTAGTCGGCTTGAACTCTCTCAACTGCCAATTCAGCGTTCGACCACTGAAGTGTCTGGGCTGTTCCTCCAAGCCGGTCTAGTGCTGGAGCAATCGCATGCCCAGCTGTCTTCCATTCTGTTTTAATCTTCTTCTGAACTGACACTGTCTCTTCTTCAACCCCGTCTCCTTCTTCACTTGCCTTTTCAGCTGCAACCCATTTACTCTTCTTGATTTCTCTGCTCGATCTCATCCCATCGGTATCCCTCCTTCTTTCTCTTTCTTCCCCCCATATTGACGCTCTTTCTCAGATAGCGAAGCCTTACTCGCCTCCCGATATCCTATACCTCCAAGTCCTCCTAGGCCGCTATCTTACCTCTCTCCTCCGGTAACAATTTCCACAGCTGTAATCTCCACACGGGGAGTATCCTCTAACGATAAGAATGGTATCGAACAGGTCGCCGGTTGGCTTTGACTAGCCTGACTGTTACCAGAATAGCTCAGTTCAGGTGGGAAATCAGAGCGAAACGATAGATTCGTCGAGATTGCATATTCCCCAGTTGCAGATAGGTTGGCACAAAGTTCATCGAGAATTTGGTAATGTGGTAAAGACCCTGATCGAAATTTCTTAGCTTTAGGATGCGCTTTTAGGTAAGCATCCCAAACATTATCTGGTGCAGTGGGAATCGCCCGTTAACTATTCCATCCGAAACCAGAGTTGTTTTTGATTGCAGTATAAATATCCTAATTCCTGTTTAGCTACAAATTATTACAAATATCACTTATCTATGATATTATAAATTAATTAAAAATTGTTTCCACTTCAACTAACGTACATTTGCCCATTTCGTTTTCGGCTGAGTAGCCTCAAAATCGATCTAGAACGCCACTGTTAAACTCTCCTTTTCTGCAATTCAGGCTTTCTTCTTGAATCCATTTTCCGCTCACTCGCCCTGAAGCACTTCCTCGCATAGGATACGTAGGAGGATATCAACCATGGCCTCTGTCCATTTTATCTTTCCCATCTCTTTCTGTTTTCAACTTTTTAATAAAGTTCAACCTTGGATAGGAGGAAAAGGATGAGGATTTAGGTAGGTTTGATGATAGGAGATAGTCCTGAGGCTGACGTGATAATTACAGATATTTTATCACATTCATTTCTTGGCACTAATCAATGTTTTAACCAGACATGCTACTGCAACCTTCAATTGCCCAGATTATGCAACTTTGGAAAAACTACGCTTGAAGGATGCAACCTCTATTATCCCATTTTAGCATTTTGGGAAAGCGAGAACAACCAGACGCACCCTTGAAGGTCGCTGTGCTCAGAATATCACAAAGCTGGTAAATCGCAGCCAGGTCGTGACAGAAATGGAGTGTCCGCGTAAACTTAATCCCAATGGCTCGAACAGGCCAGTGTTTCCCATTTTACACTAAAGTAACTATCTAAGTGATTTGAAGGGATACTCTTTCCAGCTACATCGTCGCGTGTCACTTCTGCTACGACTAGTACAGCATTAGCACCAGTGTTTGAATACTCGAGTACAGGCAAATGGATAGACTAATATTTTGGAGCCGTGTGCCAGTTACATCATAATTGTCAGGATAACTGCTATTGTAACTATTTATGGTTACAATGCTGCCAATCACACCTGCAGCTCCCCTAACCCCCCTTTAGCGACACTGCTTGAAATCAGTTTAAGGGATCGCTGCAGCTAGGGGCTGTACGGGCAGCGCATCTTGGTGGCTTGAGTTCCGATGCCGCTCATGTCCAAGGTTTTCTCCAAATTATAGCTCACCTTTCCACCTACGAGTAGTGCAAGAACTACGGAACGCCAGCTTCCAAACCTTCAATTCCAAGTTCTGACAGCAGGCGAACAGGCCCACAGCCTCTTTAGCTAACCCACCTCCAGATGTCAGGCTCTTTGTGCCGAGATTAACGTAACAACCTCACCCCCACCATCCCGGAACAATCTTTCAACCACTCTCAGTACCGGCATCGCACTTTCCTGAAGCCCAACCTCGGCTTCCCATATCGATACCGACAGCACCCAAGTGGCATCACCTCATTCCATATTTAACATCAGTTTCGGGAAAGAATGTATGCCATGTATGACCCGCAAGTTGGTGCCAGCGACTATCAAACTGCTTTCACTTCCCAAATCACCCCACCAGTTCCATCGCCTATTGGACCAATCGATGTTCACCATTATCTTACCGCGGGGTTAGGGCAAGCAGTCCATAGGCAATACATTGATAATAGGTCCTTCGTCGGGGCCATCAGGTCGCAAATGAGCTCGTTGGGGGCGGGTAGGGGCGGACACTACGTCATACTTTCCCCTGTTACCAAATACCAGCTTTCGAGGATTGACAAAGTTCGTGACGACCGTTACAAGCAACTCCGCTTCATGTACCTGAATCAGCCGCAGGTATTAATTGTCAGAATCATTCCAGATGGAGTTTCCGAAATTGCTGCAAGGGAGCTTGGCCGAATCATCTGGAAAAAGACGGCGGCGATGGGACTTAATGACGATCTTGTCGACACGGGTAGTATGAGGTACCAATGCATCATGGGGAGCAAAGAAGCGGATGCCGCCTTCAAACCTAAGTCATCCCGCCCCTCTGAAAGCAATTGGCCAACCCTGGTGATTGAATGTGGAGTTCCAAAATCAATTGAGCGCATGAGATCAGATGCGAACTGGTGGCTGAAAAGCTCTTCCCCGGGCGTGAATATCGTTCTCCTCCTCTCCATCTCCCATGTGAAAAAAACAATACATGTCGAACAGTGGGAAAGGGTCGGTCTAACCTATTGGCATTCTACAGAGCCCAATCCCGATGATTTTGTAACGACGCTGGTGCAAAGCGCCTACATCGATGCCGCCCAATCGGTGGCTCCCGCGAGTCCCATGACCCTCGACTTTGCAAAGCTCTTCCTTCGTCAACCCGTCCCGTTCACCTCGGAGGGAAATATCGCCCTCACAATGCTTGATCTTGAACATTGTGCTGGTCAAATCTGGTCCTCTCTACAACAGGAAATAATTTGATTCGAGTATTGTAAGTCAACAGTTTTTGGTTGATGACCGAGATCTAATTGAGGGCTAATTGTGCCGACAGCTTAAGCGGTCGTGGGTTCACGGGGTATCCGGAGTTCACAAACCGGATGGATCAAGGGGAGGCTTGTGGTCGCGATCAACCGGGGAAGGGAGTGATTCAGGGTTCTTTCAGCTGTCAGATCGTTGGTTTCTCCGTCTTGTCTTTACCTCAACACTGTTCTTTTGCTATTCTGCGCCGCAAGTTCAAAGGTTGTACACTGGTTTCTTCTCGTTGTGCCATCGTTTTTTCCGTTTTTTCACTTTTTGATGCTTATTTTTTGCGGAATTTTTAAAATATCATGGTTAAGTTAGCACACTGAATGTTTCAAAGTTTACGCTTAACCCCAACATGCATGGTTTGCTTTGATGTAAATGCGATGGGGCTCGTCGGGAGTTGAGCCCGGTTTCACAACGCCAATGTTTGCGTGTATACTGGCTCCTCGATTTCAGCAAAGTCTGTACTAAAGGGAATTATCCGCCACTCGGACGGGATGGCGATGATCCTGGCATTGCCGGTAAGGGGAGAATTCCTCAGAGATTGACAAGCCGGGTAACGAGTTTCGCGACCTGTCTTTTTCCTCCATGCCAGTCTTACAATTTTTCAACCTCACTAGTGAACTTAATGGTCCCATATTTGCATCTGTGCGAGGTCAGGCTTCTTGAATGGAAGACCCACTTACTCCCAGCTAAATGGAACCTAACACGCTAACACCGTATAGTATATTAACTGGTCCCATGTCTTCCTCCAAAGTATGCTAAGGTGCAACAAACATGCAATCTATGGAAGACTTCCGGATTGTTGGAAATGGAGCAGGACCCGCGACGCAACTCTAGGGACCCTCTTAAGATACGCGACCGGGGCCAGCCGGCACAAGAATAAGGGTGGGAGGTGTGGTAAACAAATTTGATGGTCCACGAGCCTCCCACTCGCTCGAGCTGGCCTCCCGGTAAAGGACCTGTACATAGACTAAACAGAATAAACATGGCCTCCGCCTGAACCTTGGATAAATTCCACATCTCCATCTGCCCGCCCTCGAACACCGCCAGTTACCCCCGGCACTCCCGTGATAACAAAGGAGAAACAGCGCGGCGGAATACCGCATAATCTAGTCAAATCCAGTATCTCCGGACAGTCCCCTATCTCCGCAACAAGGGTAAGCGAATGCTAAGCAGCCACAACCTGTGACATCAGGTGATGTGGAAATGGTGGCTCGGGCAGAGACAGTATCAAAATGGTACGATACCTTATTTCAACGTCGCCTTGAGTCTTACTTTCCAACAAAATTTACTAAAAGCCATTCTGACACCCCGTTGTATTATCCAGGTAAACAGCTCACTCTCGTGTTCCTAGTGAGTAAATGGCTAATGAGATTGTCAACAAGTATCCCTTCCTCCATGAGACATGCAGATCCTGTTCCTTCATAATCCGGATGTGGCTCAGTGACTTCGCCTGACAAAAATCATGAAATATCACGCGTTTCTTGCTCGATAAGTCACTTGACCACAGCATCGAGTTACCGTATATGGAAGGAACGCAATCTGTATGACTCATCGGTTGAAGGGGTAATGTCAGTATAAGTTACTGGAAGCAGCATATGGTTTGGAAGAAGCCAAGGGGGAAATTGGGTGTGGATACGAATTGTGCGCTCCGCGAGTTTAAACTCGATGTAGCGTAATGTCTCCCGAAATCTACTATCTCCGCTCCGACAAAACGTTATCTCAGGAAGGGATAGTGGCTACAAGAGGTTGTAATGTGGGATCTCCCCGCGTTGCTCCCAAGCCTTCCAATGGGTCGCGGGTTCATCGGGTTAGCCCGGGCTCTCCGTTGGGCTGGGCCGGGTTCATTGGGCTGGGGTCAGAGTGAAACTTCTTGGGTTGGGTTGGGTCCGGAATGTCTTTGGCCCGGGTTGCCCGACGAACCCGACGAATGTTTTACCTTGTGTTTGTGACCTTTTGCACAGTCTTGAGTTGTGGTCACTGGGTGAGCAATCGTCTGAGCACACGGAGTCAAGATACCGAATTGGCTTGTTTTTGGGCCTGGATGGATCTTACAAGCTCTAGAGGAGCAGTGAAGGATGACTACGAGCGATATTGTTAGAACAGTGAGCCTGAAGTAAGTGTTGAAAATCCACTTCAGTATGTTATCCCCTCTTACCTTCCGCTCAATTACATTCTAGCCTATTTCCTAATAGTCTAGCTTGTTTATAGCTGGTGGCTAGAAGATCGGCAGCAAAAAGAGTATCCTACACTTTCATCCTGGGCTATAACTCTATTATCAATTCCGGAAATGTCTTCAGAACCAGAGCGTGTCTTCTCCGGAGCTACAAGAACGATATCGGATGCATGCCACTCCCTCAATCCCGTGAAGATTCAGGCAACGCACACACACACCCAATGTCTCCGGAGCTGGCAGTCTAGCTGGTTGACCTCGCACAATCTTTATCAAAATCTTCTTATGCTAATTTCCCCCTAATTCACCTTTCTTCCCCCCTCTACCATTTCTCATCCTGTATCCTAATCATTTTATCTAATATATATATAATTTTATATCAATCTTTAAAGGCTCTGTTTCATTTATAGACCCAATGGGTTCGTTGGGTTAGCCCGGGTTATCTCTTGTCGGGTTGGATTGGGTCGGGCTCAATATTCGTTGGGTTGGGTTGGGTTGGGTCGGCCCTTTTTTCGACCCGGGTTAACCCATTGGAAGGCTTGGTTGCTCCATGGTTCTAGGCTGTGCTTAATCTCTTAAGATGTACTGTATAAGCTTTATAAAATTGCTAGATATGGTGGATTCCACGAGATTATGAGGTATTAGGAGACTCAGAACTCCGTAGGTTAAGGAGAATGACTACGCTCCTGATATCCTGATTGGTTGCTTGGATAGCAACAAGATTGTCGGATAGCGTAAGTACAGCGAAATAGGGGTTATCAAGGTTCGCTAGATATCAGAGCTTTCTCCGATGTCGCCAATCAAAACCCACTACCGGTAGTGCAGTCGAAGGAAGAAGCTATACGAGTACTCTACTCTAGTGCTCGCCTATGCGTGATCATGGTCGATGGCGTTATCGGCTGCTGAGGGATGGTCCCTTGCAGCATTTGATTCTCGTCAATGCCTATAGTTGGGCGCTGTAGGTATTGCCACACGCAAATCATTGCCGAACTCAATGAAGATCATCGAAGGGAATCATTGTTAGGGTTCTTTCAACGCTAGCGCGAGACCGGGGTAAATAGGGTCACCTTCCTGTTCCAGGGTCTCCACAGGGTTCATTTCCATAGGGGAAATACGGCGAGCAGTTCACCGGGATGATCCTGGTGCTCACCTTGGAGGCATCACGCCAAGTGCAAACATGGGAGCGCAGGTTTTCTGATGATCATACAGTAAGAACTCGAATAATGGGCGCTTGTGGTAAGGCTTCAGAGGGTTGGGGTCTTGGATAGGGCGTTAGAAAGATTCAGAAAACTGACCTCTTCAGATCGAGCGTAAGACCGAAAAATTAATAAAGTACCGCAGCCCACGAACACAGGGAACTCCAGTGTCCGGGCGCGGGGTCCAATTATTTCGGTTCTTACAGTGATCGCATATTGGCCGATCGGATCATCAGATCCCTTAAACTGTTTTCAAGCACTGTGGCTAAAAGTGGGTTAGGGGAGGAGCAAGTGTGATTGGCACTATTGTGACAATAAAGAGTTACAATAGCAGCGATTATGACTATTATGATCCTAGGAGGGCATCCCTTATCCTGTACTCGAGTGCCGGTATTCTCGTTCACGCACCTTTAGCGTTGCGCCGACACGGTTATCAGCGATAGCAAGGGCCAGAATACGGACAGCCGGATCTGTATCACCTCAAGCCGCGAGAAAAATCCGCCTTTTTTTAAAAAATATTGAGCACGAGCCTCTGCAAGTAATGGTGACAGGAAAAACGTTGTGGGATGCAAACGTTGCGGTGCTCAGAATATCGCGAAGTCCATAAAGCACAGCATGGCCATGAAAGAAATATAGGGTCTGCGTAAACTTACTCCCGGTGGCTTAAACAGGCTAGTGTTCACCGTTTTACAATACCGGTAGGCTAAATGTCTAAGTTGTTGCAAGGGATACTCTTTCCAGCTACTTCCTCGCTTATATCACCTCCACTACAACTAGTGCAGCATTAGCACCAGTGCTGGAATACAGGCAAAGGGATGGTACAAATAATCGGGATTCGTGAATGGTGGGGTGGTGGTATGGTTCCGGGGGCCTAGAGTTGGGGCAGCTTTTCGCATGGCGGCTGTGGCAATTTTGGATGTAACCAGAAATGTAATGCCTGAAATTAAGGTTAGTTTAATAATATTGATATTATGGTTTTCTAGGTGGAGAAAAAAGGCAAAAAAATGTAAACCAAAAATTAAATCCCAGTAACCACTATTACCCAGCCTATGTCAGACATTCATAATATAACATATCAGCTCCATTATACATCTGTAATCTGATATCCAATATCACAACCTCTTAATTTCCACCTGTCCTATCTTTGTATTTTGGGGCATGATTGTCATGCTTCACATGTTTAGTGGTTGCGCAGTTGTGCTTTATGTGATTCTGCTTTCTTGAGTTTTAACCATAATATTTCTTTTTTTCATTTACTTCTTTTAACAATCTCTTCTTAACATATTACAATAACAGATTTATTATCATTAATGTATTTGAATAAAACGAAATTGAAATTTAAGCATTTCCATTTCTGGTTACATCCAAAATTGTCACGGTTCCTATGTGAAAGGTGGTCCCAACTGTAGCCTTCCGGAACCAATCCTTTTCGTCAACGATTACACGACCATTCGAATGACGCACTAAATTACCGACCCATGAAGCACTGCTAACGCCGGCCATGGATAACACTTTCCCAGAGCCAGATAAGTTAAATAATTTTGCGAGAATCGGGAAGACGTAGGCGACATATAGACCGTGTGAGGGCTCAGCGAGGCGGCACCCCCAGCGAGGCGGCACCCCCAGCGAGGCGCGGCGAGACTTGGCAGCCAAAGCTTCCTGATTTTGACTAGTCAAGTATGGTTCAGGACAACATAAACCTGCCTTGCAGCCAACCCGATATCAAGTTTATATATTGGGGATAGCCTCTTTCTCTTGACAACACTTATTAATAAAATTTCCCCATGTAGAATTACCAGAGGAATTACTTTTAAAGCTTTTTCCTGACTGCTGATAATTCAACATGCTTGGATCTCTGGAGGAGACCTTCTAGACAGAAGGCAGGTTTTGGTTGTCTCGCACCATACAGTAGAAAGCTAAGCCATGCCGCGCCTCGCTGAGTGTGTCGCCTCGCTGAGCCCTCACATGGCTGATGGTCTATGATATGTCTACCTACCGGTGTCGGGGGTCCTCTTACACTCCCCTTTGTCCGGCTGGTGTGTTGCGTGTGCCGTATCCCGCCTCCGTGATGTGTCTGTAACCTCCCGTTAAACCACAAAGCAGACAAGTACAGAAACGTCCTAACCCGATATCGGTAAACCCAGTATGCAAGGGTAGGCTAAAAGGGAATTGAGCATGGCCAATTGAAAGACCTGACGAGCGGTGACTTTTATTGTGGTGTACCCCCTGACGGTCACACACTCCTAAACTATGGAAGAGCAAGGTAGCTTATATGCAGAAAACTCTGCACGCCAAGCAAACTATAAACACAAACTTTTAGTGGGTGATGAAACACCCCGCATGACTGCTAAACTACCCTGCCCTCTCCCCTTCCCTAAGCCTTCGCCCCCGGAGGCAAACAAGTGTATCCCGCAAGAGAATCTAATCTACTCTATGACCACCCCTCCCGTCTAGCTACTCCCCGACCGTGTGATCCATGATGATCCTTCTGCCTTCATTCTGTTCCCCTTCCCTTATCCAACCCCCTGGGCCTCACTATACCAATCCACATGTGTCCCACTACCCTTACAAGGACTAGAAGCTCCTCCGCCCAGGATGTCCACCTCACCCTCACGTACCCAGTGTTCTTCCCTATCATACTCAAGCAGGTCCACCAAATCCACATCCTCTGTAACAGTGGGGCGTGTCAAATCCCGCTTTACATCATTGAGGAGGACACGATCCTTCAATCCACACTTCTTGACCTGCACTAGCTCCTGTGTATTGATATCGTAGAGTGGCCCACTCTTGCCGTGCCATGCCAGATCACCAAGTATATATGGACCTTCCCACCGTGCTTCAAGCATGCTTCCCTGGCGCTAGTCCAAGAGGAACCTCCTCAATAGGACTAGATCTCGAGCCTTCGGTGGCCCATAAAGTGGAGCTCTCTGGTTGTTTTCTTGCTTCTCTGATTGGGCCACGATCCTTCCAACTGCATCCATCAGGACATGATTCATTCTCACCAACCGCTCTACCTGCCGCTGCACAAGCTCCTCCTCCTTGTCCCAAATGTCCCTCCCTTGGTCTATACCCATAGAAAGCACTGCGACCGACCACTCTGTATCAGATCCGACCTCTCTACCTGTCCTACTTGGATTGTATCCTAATAGCAACTCAGCTGGGGTAAATCCATGGATGATGAAGACCTGTATATTAATAGCATGAACAAGTGGATTGACGAAAAGGTCCCAATCTTGCTGTGACAAACTCCTTCCCATTATCGTGACCTGCAACCCATCAACAAGAAGTTTAATGTATCGTTCCGCCAGGCCAACTGATTGTGGGTGCGACTTCGGAGCTGGCAAAGGTATGACGGAGAGCTTGCTCAGTACAGTAGGGAACTCACCTGAGACAAAGTGAACACCATTGTCCATACAAACTCCGTGGAGCAAGCAAAACATTTTCACTATCTTCATCAACGATGAAACTGCTGATTTGGCCTGACTATCCGGAAAAGCCTTCCAAAAGAGAAATGGTGCAAAGTAATCGAGCCTAATGATAAGATATCTGTTTCCACGTGAGGTTCTCCGGGAAGCCCCACACAAAATCAAAGCCTATCATGTCTAACAACTGTAGGTGGACAATAGTGATCTGTAACGCATTCTCCTGGGTGTGCTGAGGGCGCCAGGTGAGAGCATCTTTCTATCGGGTTATCGGTAGCTATACCCAAACGCCCAAGAGGTTGGATACAGATATAGCTAATGAAGATCTCGATAGAGTTGCTGAATACCCGCATAGTACAATTTCTGTAGCTCTCCAAGTCTAGCACTTGATAGCTATTCCAATACAAGCTGAAAAGAAGTAACCGCTCAACTATATACATTCAGAAATGTGTTTGCTGAAGTCTGCTTCTCCTAAGTTCTGGGATGATAGCAGTCCGTATATACATCTTTTCCCCCCTATCCTGTAGACCAAACAAAACCAAATAGCTCAAGTGTCAATTGATGCCTTAAACCAAATATAAACCATTGTATAAAAACATCGCCAGCCTAGCAAGCCTGGCCTCATAAGCTTTCTCAATTTGTATGCCTTAAATTCTTATATCAGTAATCAAATAACCAGTATCAGTTACATCCTCAAAAGAAAATAAGAATTTCATGCTTCTAAAACAAACAGAAAAATCCAATCACCGTGAATTCCACTTGTGAATTGCTTCTCGGTCAACAGATACCGCAGAATTGTCATAATCGCTTCGCCGTAAGGGTCACAATATTCATTATACAATTGTCCCGAACCACAGAACTGTCCAACCCTCAGGTGCTTCTGGTGAACGTTCGATATCAATGAATCCTGCAATAATTGGAAATTCATTGCCACGGCAGTAGTCATTCCACCATGTCTTGATTATCTCTATCCCATTCTGTAGGACATCAATAGATTCCGAACTATTTTCAAACTCTGGATCTCCTGTCCACTTGACCAGGATTTAATGGACTCTATACTCTTGGAGATAGTCTAGAATATATTCCCGTTCCCATTTCGGTACTACTTCAACCAGTACTGGTTCTGGTTTCCCATAGCATTATTGTAATAGATACCGGTTACTTGTTAGAGGTTTGCGAGTTTCAGTTTGATGTTCTATATATTTTATGGTTGGTTTCGTGTATAGGTTTGATACTCAATATGTTTTATGTTTAGATTCCAGTATCAGCTGGATCCACTATATGTTTTATGGATGGTTTCAAGTATCGGTTTGATATTTTATATGTTTTATGTTTGGCTTTAAGGCTACCAGTTTAAAGGCTTCTATGTTCTGTGGTATAAGGCTCAAAGTAGTTTGCTGAGTATGTTTAAAGGCTTCTATTCTTCAGGTGGGAAGAAACAGACCTCGACTGACAGAGTTTTTTCAACATACTGGGCTGTACAGTTACTGTTAGGCATATGGAAATCTGGGACAACGGGTACTGAGATTATGGTAGAGTGACTACGCAAAGACCCTGGATTTTCCAGAGTGCTATCGCACCCCTCCGACTCGCTTACGGGGCCCACACGTCATTCACCAGATTTCGAGAGTTGTGTCCACTAACTAAAATATCACATCAATAAAGCTCACTTTATAATACCAGACACATCACTGCTGACCCTCTGAGTGCATGCAGTTCGAAGGGTATATAAGAGGGGACCTTTATCGACATCTGAAGAGTGGAAATCAAGATTTCCGTGGGAGGTGCATTGAGATTGTAGGCTTCAAGGTTAGGATTCCTAAGTTATGCACTGCAGGTAATGGCACCTTTTTGGTGAAATACTCCAGGCGGATATCCCAGTAGCAGAAGATATTAAGGACATATCAGATCCACTCATACGCTTGTGAGATCAGCTGTAGGTTGGTTGGTCCTAGTAACAGGATCCCTCTACAGAGGCCAGTAGACCAAGGGGAAGTAGGATCAGAAAACTAGGCCTAGATAGGTCAGAGGTCCTGAAGACTGAGACACGTGGGGCTCAGACTTGCGATGGGTACTAGTAGGCCCAGCATGAACCTGATCACTTGATGTCTGAAGAGACTACTGGAATGACTGTCCACAAGACTAAAGTAATATAATAGTCCATGCAGAAAACCAAGTTGGAGTACGCTGTTTGGCATACCAAATAGCCTAGTCATCAAACGGGAAGAATCCGATTCCATAACTGTAACTGGTACAGGTTACTTGTTTAAGATTTTCAGATATCAGTTGATACTGTGTGTATTTTGAATTTGTTTCAGGAAACAAGGTGTACCTCTAAGCCTAATATTATAGGGTTTGATACTCTATATGTGTTATGTTTGGTTTTGAGTATCAGTTTGATACTCTATATGTTTTATGATTAGTTTGGAGTATCTGTTTGATACTCTATATATTTTATGGTTGGTTTGGAGTATCGGTTTGATACTCTATATGTTTTGTGTTTGGTTTCAAGGCTACCACTTTGAAGTCTTATATGATATAAGAACAAAGCTCACGGTAGCCTAAGAAAGAGTATTGTAGAACTGCTATTCTTCACATTAGAAGAGACAGACTTCGGCAGACAGAGATTTCAATATATATGGTTGAACAGTTACTCTCTTCAGTTTCCTTCAAGAATCTTTAGTTGGAGACCCTCCAAACATCTCAGCGACTTCAGTAGTCGCGATATAGTAAGAAGCCTATTCAACAACCTAGGTTAAAGCATCCCGACCTTTAGTCACTACTTACCCCCTTGGTACAGAATAAGTCCCGTTAACCCTACGTTCACCGCATCTCCCGAGAGGTGGTTATAGCTTTTTCAAGTTCCCCAAGTTATCAAGATAGAAGGTGTCAGAGGACCAAGAAAGCTCAAGGCCTCTGAGACAGGTTCTCAACTGTACACCAGGAATTGCAAGAGACAGTTCACGAATATCACAGCAATAGAGCAAGCGGAAAATGATGCCGCTGCTCACCAGTCAGCCAGAGACGCAGCTGTACAATCAGCAGCAGAATCATCACAAGAACTACTACATCCGCCAACCACTACCCGCGGAGGGTATCCAGAATCCCCAAGAAAGCCTGCAGGTACACAGGTACCTCCAGCACCCCCGAGCAACGATCCTGATATCTTGGATAGCGACAAAGGATCAGATGATATGGCTTCTGAAGCAGGTCCAGCAGGACCAGAAGTATCAGGACCACGGGTTCCAAGACCACCAACCACCAACCCGCAAGCCTAACCCAGTCTATATGGCTAAACTCAGCATCAAAGTACCTTTAGCTAGTAAGTTTGCTGGTGAAGGAGATGACCTCAAACCAGAAGCGGTAGATCGATGGCATAACTCAGTACCATTATATCCATGCCTAAATGGGATGCGAACGAGTAAGGCCTATGGAGGAAACAATTAGAGCCCATATACTGAAGGACGAGAGCAAGAAGTAGCTTTTCAAGGTGCGGAGTATTTTCGTGGTAACATGACTGGAAGAGACCTTGTCTGATATGTAGGTGAAATATTCCTATTTTTGTAACAGAAAGATAATACCTACCGCAAATTTCCTGAAATCACGCAACTGTATAATGGCAAGATACACAAAATATCAACCATAGCAACCGATTTGATAACGTTCCGATCATGCCTACCTGCAAACACCATAACTGATTATGTTTTTATTCAACAGTTCTTTAAAAATGTGCACCCTAGGTTACGACAAGAAGTGGAATTACCGCATGCTGAACTAGACAACGTTATAGATGTGGTACAAAATGCAGAAAGCATAGATGCTATCCTGAAAAGCACTGGTGCTTATGGGAAGGAAACATTTGAGAAACCGACTAAAGAAGTCACTTACAAACATGAAGGGCGAAAGGAGAATCGAAAAATGAACCCCAAGCCAAACTCCGAACCTATGGAACGAAATGAAAAGGGTCTTTGCTATACCTGCCGAGGCAAAGGACATCTAGTACGAGACTGTCCTAGCAAAGATGACAAGGGCAAAGGCAAGGGCAAGGCTAGGCTGAAGAAAGAAGTCACCTCCAACAGAGTAGAACAAGAACAACTAGCAGAAGAGGTGTTTATCAATGGTATAGAAGTAGAGGAAGAAGAGCAAGACATTATTACAATGGCCGCTAGACCAACAAATGTCAAAATTCATGATGTGCGCGAAGGGATGATGCATATCAATGGCAAAGAAGCTCGAGCCCTGTTTGATATCCGATCAATAGTAGGAAACCTGATTAGCGCCACATTTGTGACCATGAACAGAATTTCTTGTCAGGAATTGCACACGCCGATCAGGATACACCTAGCCAGGAAAGGTTCACGATCTGCGGGTCATATAGAATGTTCAGTCAACATATCAGTAGGAAAGCTGAGCACACCAGGAACCAAGATGCTGGTTGGCAACCTAGCAAAAATATGATGCAGTAATAGGAATGCCTTGTCTGCAACAACACCAAGCTCAAATCTAATGTGGCAAGCTAGAGATGCTGTTTCCAAAGCAGAACATTCAAATTGTATGCACACCTACTAGTGGTATTAGGCGAGCAGCAGTGATTAGCACTGAATATGTCATGGACCAATACCGGTAGGTATTTTCTGAAGAAATACCACAGAATCTAGCGCCCCTTAGACAGATCAACCATAAGATAGACCTACAGGTAGGGCAAGAGTAGTGTTCGTTACCTACCTACTCAATACCATAACAATGGGCAACCGACATGAGCATATGGCTTACAGAAAGAGAAAAGGCAGGAATTATCATTCGACAAGCAGTTTCATCGGCAGGTACAATGTTTACTCTGGAAAAGAAAGATAAGAAACGCATGAGATCATTGGTGGACCTCCCAGTAAGGAATGAGATAAGGATTAAGGATGTTGAAACTATTCCTAACCAAACTATGATCCTAAATGCTTTAGGAAGGGCAAGATACCGATGCAAAATTTGTCTTAGTGATACCTACTTCCAAACAAGAGTGGAACAAGAGGATGTGAGCAAAAATGCTTTCCAAACACCATTTGGATGTTTTGTTAGCAAAGTAATGCTACAAGGAGATATGAATACGCCAGAAACCTTCCTGCTCATAATGTCTGATCTGTTTGCTAACTATTTAGGATGATTGATATAGGTATAGATTAACAATATACTCATATTTTCCGATCAAGAGTCTGAACATTTGAAACACGTATCCATGATTTGTGATAAATGGTAGAAAGCTCAATTTTATACAAGTAGGATGAAGTCAGAATTCTTCACAACCAGGATACAAGTTTTAGGCCACGTTCTGCATGACGAAGGACTATCACTAGCGCCGGAAAAAATAACTAAGATCGAAGAATCGACAATGCCACAGACTAAGAAACAGATACAGGAATTTATGGGAATGGTCAACTCTGTCAGTCAGTTCCTGCCACATAATGCAACCATTATATCACCCCTAATGGAACTAAACAGAACTGCCGAATTTGTATGAACCGCGACCCAAGACTAAGCCATAGAGAATGTTAAGCGAAGTGTTTCAAAATATAAGGTTATGAAACAATTATAAGAGGATTCGTCACTTCCAATACGGCTAATAACCGATGCATTTAACACAGCGGTAGGAGAATGGCTAGGACAAACAGAAACACCAGACAATGCCAGACCAGCTTCGCTTCATAGCGGAAAGTTCTTTAATGTCCAAATGAATTATGGCACAACCGACAAGGAAGACCTAGCGATAGTTGATGCACTGATGGCATGGCACCATATACTTGCAGGAAGCAAGTTTACTATCGTCACTGATCATCTGCCTCTGACGTACCTCAAGACAAGCAGAACCCTTACCAAAAAGCAACTGTGATGAAGAGGGTTCATTGGGAAATCCAACTATGAAATGGTGTGTAGACCAGGAAAATGGAACTATTTAGTAGATGCATTATCCAGTCTTTATGATGAGAATGAGGATTACCAACATACTGCAAACAATCTCACGCATGAACATGATTCACCTACTTTCTCACCTATTTCATCCTTTCTTTCTTGCAAAGAACCTACTATCGAACATGAAACGTCTCAACTTAAAGGCCTCACAGTTGAGCACATTGGTGCTCATTCAGAATGCGGAAGCAACTGCATCCTAGAGCAAGCACAGCTAGACGCAGACCATTACAGAAATGCTAAACCTGGAAATGATTGTGGAGACTATTGAAGTTATACCAGTGGTAGTGGTGGGGAGGAACCTGAACATGTATCAATGCATTGGGGCATTTTGCCATGTACCTTTCTGTCCAGACCATGAAGAACTAAAACCTAAAAAAAGACCTATGCCGGCTCCCCCAGCAGCAGTCCACTGATTATTGAAACTGCACCTAATACCAACAATGATCACAATGATAGAGATACCCATTCGACACGGCCCTGCCTCGATATCCACGCCATTAACGAGCACGTCAAAAAGGCATCACGATGCGTCACTTCCACTACCAAATATCACGATTCCAAATCTCCACAGCATCTCCACCATGAATCTTTCTTTGGAGGACATCTCGCTTACCTGAACAAGGTTCCAGCAGTGGAACTACCCTCCCTACCTCATAACAACGGTAGGCTTTACGAAGTCTATGAGACACCTGATGAACAGGAGGAGGTAATGGTATTTGAATCAGTGGTGGATGAAAGGGATATCGTCGAAGAAGTGGATGATATAAACTACATTGGCAGAGAACTGAGGATCAAAGCATATAGAAGCGACACTATCTACCAGCTCGCGAATGATTCCAAGCACACTTCTAGAAACAGAACCATGCAACATTCCAGTATAGGCAAGGGTCTCCACTACGCCAGTACTAGAGGAGGAGAAGATTGCCTTTGCATTCTGGAGTGTCAGGGGATGAATAGTGCAATGCTAAGAGAACTAATCATAGGAGAAATACACAATAATGGACACTATAGCGCCAAGCGAAACCTGCAGTATGCAACGGAATACATCTACTGGCTGCAGATGAGGAATGATTTCAAAGACTATGTCCAACAATGTGACATATATCAACTGAATCGGGAAATGACTACATTACCTACGGGCAACACCCATTCACTGCCCTTTTCCTGGGAGATATTTTCCAGATATGCTGTCGAATTCATGGGCCCTTTCACTAAGTTGAGAGGTCATGATTCAGTATTGGTGGTAGTGGATAGAGCGCTTGGTTTCAGCTGGCTGATACCAACATCACTGAATGCTACTGCGATATCAACAATGGACTTACTCCACCACCATATCTTTATGCCTCATAAAGTACATACAGCGACCGTTAGTGATACTGTTCCCTGATTCACCTTCCGATTCTGGAAACGAACCTGGCAGACTTTCAGAGTTGAATACACTATGGCTGCGCCTTGCTATGACCAGACCAATGGACACGCAGAAACGAACATCAGAGAACTGTAAATAGCATTAAGGAACATTGTAAGTGCACACCTAACCAAGTGGGTTACATCCCTCCCTGAAGTGACAGCTTACTCCAATCAAGGTCCGTCTGATACCATTGGAATGTCCCCTTACAAGGCTGCATATGGACGAGAATACCAACAACTTGATACCTATGAAGTCAACTCTACAACAGTTCCCCCATCCGATGACTACTACAATCGACACCAGGAGATCAGAAATGCGGCATACGAAGCGTTACAGTTGGCTAGAGCAAGATCAAACTGAGTGGCAGCTAATAGGAGGAACTCCAACAAACCTGTCCAGATTGTGGAAAGGATTACGGTTTTGGGGGGCCAATTTGCGACAGAATTGGGCAGATCTTAGAAATTATAACTACATTGGCAAGGTCCTTTTACGGTACTTGAATTTAATGAACACACCCACCACTATACTGTTAGCATAGATGCAAGGATGTACCAGAGGAGGAAAGGAGTATTCCACTGTTCTGTTGTCAAACCTTACCACCCGAATCATGATTTTCAGTTTCCAGGAAGAGCCTTTGCAAAACTAGTACCCATACTTACCAATGAAGCACAGGAATGGGAAGTTCAATCAGTCCTCCATTATGGAGCATGATATGTCATGGGACAGTTCTTGATTGGATGCAGATGATATCCAGCCACCGAGAATAGTTGGGAACCAATAGAAGGATTGGAACATGCGATGTATTTAATTCAACTATGTTGGACAGATAATATGCCAGCAGATGAGTTTCATACAGTATTTTCTGAGTTTATTCCTATGTACTATTCTCCTACTAAGAAGGGCTTTAAGAGCTGTTCTGATGTACCCCCAGTTGATAAAGGATTTTGGGATCCTTATTTAAATTCTGATTACGATAGCGATGATTGGGGAATTTCTTGTTATATTTGAAATCAAGTTTGTATTTTGCTTTCGGGGTGAAACCCGTACAGGTTACTGGTTTAGTATTTTCAAATATCACTTGATACTGTTTGTGTTTTTAATTTGTTTCAGGAAATGAGGGGTGCCTCTGAGCCTGATAGTATAGGGTTTGATACTCTATATGTTTTGTGTTTCGTTTTGTGTATCAGTTTGATACTCTATATGTTTTATGTTTGGTTGTAGGTACCCGTTTTATACTCTCTATGTTTTATATTGGGTTTCATGGCTACAACTTTGGAGTCTTATATGTTATAAGAACAAGGCTCTCGGTAGACTAAGAAAAAGTATTTAAGAACTGCTATTCTTCATGTTACAAGAGGCAGACTGCGGCGGACAGAGTTTTCAATATACTTGCTTGAACAGGTACTCTCTTCCGTTCACTTTAAGAATCTTTAGTTGGTAACCAACCAAACATCTCAGAGACTTCAGTAGTCGCGATATGGTAAGAAGTTTATTCAATAGCCTTGGCTAAAGCCTTCGGACCTTGAGTCACTAGTCAGCAACTTGGTACAGAGCAAGGTGCGTGAACCCGATATTTACTGCATCTGCCGGGAGGTGGTTACAATAACCTTGGGAGTCTGTGATAAGTTTTATGGTCAAAGGGTATTGGGACTTTAAGATGCCAGATGTTTGCGTATTAAAACTAGAGTGGTACTACGGAGGCATAGTAGTAATAAGTAGTCAGTGAACACTTTGATGCAGGATATAAATGCCAAAGTCTCTGCGGAGATTGACACACATTATCAAGTAATAGAGAACAGATCTTATCAACCCAAAATTGATATTTAACTTTAAATGTTTATCTTACCTATTTTATCAAGATAAGCCTTCCGTGACAGATTCTCTAATTGAAGATTTGGCCTACGTCCCTCAGTTATATACATCAGTATGGTGCCCACCTCGCAGTGTATTGATAGTTCTCTGGTTACAAAGGCTCACTATATGACCTACCAGTTCACTAGAGATTTCATCCTCCATTGTCGATTTGATTACATATTCGAAGCTCCTCAATGCCCAATTTACATTCATATATGTGAAGAAATATGGGACAGTGAGCTGTACGAAATTGGGGAGAAATATAAACAAGAACCCGCCTGGTTCCCAATACCATTCCAGATCCCAAGCTGGGCTCAATTCAATCGCATATATCACCGCTGGCATGTTCTGAACTTCGCGTGGAGTTCTACCGAGTCAGAAGACCTCATCGACTGTACTACACAGTACTCAGTAGTCAAGAAACCAGCCACACTTTGCCCCGGACTACCCCAACTCTAGATATGGGCCCAAGAACCTATATATGTACTACAAGTATATCTTAAACTTTCAGAAAAAGGAAATTCAGGTCCTGAACCCAGAATCAGATCGCCCACACTCTTTTCTACCTACTCTGATAGAACACCTCTGCTATTGCATAACAATCATACTACTCCTCAAACCTTTTAAAGGATATCGAAAACTGTAGTACAAAGTATCAGTAATAATTGATCCAGGGGTATTAGACAATTTAGGTGATCTGGAGAGTATCACCGTGGCTGAGGTACTGCAAGACCCGAGAAACAGAATAATAGCAGGAGAACCTACAGATACCTGACCAGATACAACGTGAACTGATGACTTAGCTATATGGAGCTCATCACCATAAATAACTCAAGAGCCAGAAATCTGACGAAGAGCTGTACCCCCTCTTTCTGACCAATCTTCTAGTGTTCCAAGCACACATCAGATATTGTCGGCATCCATGCCAAAGCGCGCAAAGTATGCTGAGAATCTACCTAGGCAGGCAAATCAGCTAGGGATAACGTTTAGTTGAATAAGGCAAGATATTGATTTCTTGCTCAACCAAGCCAATGTCGCCTTCCAGCATTTCACAGGTGCTAGCCAGGACAATAACTTAAAACTTCTGAAGGTTCAACAGCAAAGAGCAGAAGAGCAAGATGTCCGTGACAGTGATATTATAATCTAGTTGATACAACTGACAGGTGTGGAGGCAGAAGTGTAGTGAATCCAGAAGGAAATGCTACGGGAGATACTAAAGAAACTAGACACCCAAGACAGGCATCAACAGGAATATGAAGAGGGAACCAAGAGGTTATACAGGACTCGACGGCAATCAAGCCAGGATCACGTAGCCCGAGATCAGACACTGGAACAAATGGTTACCGGCCTATACGCGTAATTTTTAGAATTCCCTGCTTCGTGCATCACATAGGAAAGACAGGTCTACAGTACCCTAGAGTAAATGCGTTTAGATCAAACTACATACCAAGCAGAGATTCACAGGTCCCAAGACCAGCAACAGCAGCAAAACAATGAGACTAACAATACCTGGAAGGTATTAACAGTGTCAATAAATAAGATACTGGCAGCGGTACCAAGTCCTGAAGCTGCAAGGCAAGCACCCTTACCCACAGTCGAAGCAGCCAATGATGACAAGTATTACGCTCTGCCTGTGTGAATGGAAAAGCAGAGAGGCAGAGAAGCCACTGATGCATTCCTGTCGGGGGCCCAATGAGGTGATCTGGGAGATCATAGTAATGATGACAATAATTAGAGAGGAACAATGCCAAGACGTCCTAGCCATTGACAGCGAGGACAGACACAAGAACAGTCAGGTATAGCAGAAACACTTCCCTATGTGATGGCACTTAATGTGAAGCTACCATCAGTGCCACCTCCATTCTTTCAGGATAAACTGCCACAGCACATATATGTCTGGATTATCCAATGTACCAACTATGTCAAAGGAGACCCGCAGATCTGGGATAATGCCCAGGAATGAGTCATATACGTGCTCCACCATACCAAAGGAGATATAGTGCTTCCTTTGACTATTTGATATAGGAAGGCTATTGACTGACTTCAAGGGAAACCCCAGCAACTGGAGTTGGCTACGTGAACTCATTTCCAATGTGACATGATCTAAGGATTCACTAAGGTAGAAGGTGAAAGACAAGCGCTTCCTGCTTTGAAGCTCATCGAATAGGAAGGCAGTATTGAATACTATATCACAGTTATGCGCAACCTAAACCTTTGCGCATGTATGACCCAAGAATCCCTGAAGGAGGAAGTTGAAAACAAACCTCTTAAACAAATTGTCTCCAGGTTTTCGGCCCTCCAATACTTGGCGAATCATATAGTATTCAGAGGTTTCTTTTCCTTGGCGCCTAGCTATTTGAGTGGCACGATTGATCAGCCATGATGCCAGACAAGCAGCAAATCTTCTAACTTTCTAAGTGAATATACATGCATAAAGTGTTTAAAACAAGTGCTTGTCTTTATATCTATTGCCCCCAGCCTGCTGAATACATTGCTCCTTAATTTTAGGAAGCTTCGAAATCTCCTGAGTGATTGCATCAATCGTTATCTTCTCCCACTCTTCACAAAGAACTTCAGCCATTACTCTCGGAGTTCTGATTTACTCGCGACCCCGACTCTGTAATATTCGTTACTTCATTAGCCACTAAATTTCGCTCCATGGGGTTAAAGTCAAGCGAATTGGGTGGCCAATCAACCTTCCGTATGCCCTGTTTCTCCCGTTCCCAGTTGGTGAAGCTAGCATCGTGAGCCGGCGTGATATCCGCTTTGAGTAGGAAGCGAGGATTTACTAGCACCTGCCCAGGGCATGTCGGCGACAGAATAGGAACACAGAGCTGGTCGATGTACCACCAGCATCTACTCCCTTTCCATCTCCGCGCTTGATTTGTTGTATTTTGTATTTTTTCCCCCTGCACAATTGTGCTGTATTTACCATTTTCCTAGCCTCTTTTGCCACAATCCAAGCTTGTCGTGCTTCCCTTAGCTCTCGCTCCCGCAAGAGCTTCCACTCTTCTGACCTCCGCCACCTAGTATTCAGCCTTTCCTCCTCTTTTACGGAATTCTCATTCAGCCTTGCAATCTCCTTTGTTGTATGCTCTCTCTCCTCTGGAGTCTCTGCTGATCAAACAAAAAAAGGACCCTTCCATCCCCATATTACCATTCCCCACCACATTACTACTTCTCCTTGGTTTTTCTTCGCTCCCACGTAGTCATCATGCCATTTCTCGCCTGTTTCCCTCCAAACATGATTGAGCCCGAATACGGCTCCAATTTCCATATACATTTCATTCGTTAATGCATTGTTTCCCCAATCCTTTTCTACCTCACACCCAACGCTTCCTTTCTGAGCAATAAGTCTGTAAAGTAGGATAATATTTAGTTAGTATACTTTTCTCTTTTTTTTAATAGGTTTGGAGATTTACCATGCGCTTTGCTTTACATTCTGGATTTAGAATGAATTTAAATTCCTCCCTATGGGCTCCAAGCCCACACTCTACTAAGGCATTAAACACTGTCCCATTACACACAAGTGATAATCCTGCCTCTTGCCGGATATCCACAAGCTTCATCCGTCTTGTCATGAAATTACTTTTTACCAAAGTAAGAAGTTGATCCTTTTCTTACTCAGTAAGTGCAGCCAGTCTTCCACTTCGAACATTCGTGTCAAAAACCTTTGCCGAAATTAGTGCCAACAATGAGAAAGGCCTGCTGAAATGATCATTCTCCCCGTCAATTCGTTATTTCTGTACATTGTGAAGGGCATGGCACCAGATAAATTTTGCTATGGATGCCGAAAAGCTGGTCCATTTCTGTATTTTTGAATAACTAACGGGCTTTTCAAAGGTTGGAAAAGTGATTATTACCCCCCGCTGATGCGGCTTAATTTCTTTGCCTTCAATCCTCAGCATTAGTGACACCTTCTCAGACCGGAATCTAAGCTACTCACCTCGTACCATTCTGTTGTTTTTGCGATTTTGTACTACAAGATTGGCACAGCAGCACATGAATATTGGCAAAGTACTAGTATCTTGGAAGATGTGGCTTCAATTTCCAGCCAAGGCTTGGTGCCAAGGAAAACACGATCTCCATACTTTATGAATCGCCCAATACATGACGGATCAAGAATGGGAAGAGGAGCTCTGGCTATGCAGTCGATGGGAAGAAGCACTTCTAGCAAGAGAAAATCTGGCCTGAGATAAACTGCCCAAGCCAAAAGTAGTCACAGATGTCAAAAGGGAAGACCGACGGGACTCTAAGTCAAAGCAACAAAGGGATACTAAACCTTATGTTAGGGGTGGTAGAGCCCCATAATAAAAAGAGAAAAGATGCAATGAACTGGAGAAAGCAAGTAAAAGGTTGAGAGGGGCAGTGAAGACCAGCCACACAAACCTTGATCAGGCCCATGCTGGTATCGCGCATAATGTGATCAACACTTGGAAGCGAGTCGGAGATTGTGTACGTTCAGGAAAGACAAAGCACACCTGCTAGATGTGTTGGAGAGATGCCCATATATGAGTGGCAAATATCCGCTCAAGACTGATGAAAAGGGGAATTCATCGCACATGGTCATATATTGAAAAGTCTGAACTAGCTGGCAGAGTCGTAACCATCTAGCATCCGCCTGAATGAATAAGATCTGGGAACCAGCGGACAACTAAGAACTGACTTAGGTCAGTTCGTTGGTACTAGCCAAGACAGCCTCTGGGTATTCAGTGTCTCTATGGACTGGGATCGAAATAGGAATGCCCTTTGGCTAGTGTATATTTGGTACTGACAGCGACAGGGATCGTGTATTCCATGGGTAACTGTGGGAATCGAAATTCAGAATTATTGAAGATACTGAAAGAAGGTCTCTTGTTTCAATATAAAAGCATGTAGGCTCTAAGTGAAGCGAGTCCCCGAGGGACTAAGCTGGTGGAATACCAGAATCAATATATGTAGAGCCTTGATCAAAGAGGTAATAGTTAACTTTCCCTCCGGGCCCAGGAGCCAATAGTACGAAGTTCTGGGGGTCTGCTGGTGGCCCCCAGCTACCAGTGTACAAGCAAGTTACTATACCGAAGAAGTTGAGACATAGCTATGCAAGATCTACCTAATAATAAATACATGATGGAAGGACAACCGACATAGTCTGTTCCACATACCACTTGAGTCTAAGTCATATCATACCTATGTACGATCTTGCCTTCGGTGCAAAGTATTAGGTAGAGATATACCGCTTTGGTACGCAAGTCTACTCTTAAGTAGCATGATGGATAACTGAAACCATAAGAGAAAGGATCGGTGAAAGAGGAAACCCTAAACCTGGCATGTAAATTGGCTAATAACCACCCTAACAATGGGTACGAGATTAGGTTTGGCATGTGAGGAGAAGTCATCCAGCCTGAAAACTGGTTGTACGAAATTGCGTATCCGTGAAATGCTGCTTAGTATGTAAACCCTCGCTGTTAGACCTAAAGAGTTACTACTTTATCTGAGGAGACCTCAATGGTCAAAACTATGCAGGCGTAGTAACAAACATCTTGTTACCTACACCCAATACCATTGATACCTAAATGCAAGAATCACGGCAGTCTTTTCCCTTCGCTGCTAGAGGAATTAAACTCTCCACAACCAAAACTAGACTACTGTTTGCAGGGAATTACTTACCTCTGTATACTCGATACATGATACAAAGTCAAAGTCTTCCTGGACTTGGGATCTATTGTTGTTCTTATCAATAATCGGCTAGTTGAAGAGCTTTGTGTTCCTATTATTGAACACAATAATCCAGTTCATAACTTAGGCTTTGATAGATCATCGACCACTTCAGGAGGGATGTGTTATATCCTACTTATACAATTAGAAATTGGAAACAACTGACACATCTCCCAAGTATCATGTGAAGTGGCTAAAACAGGTCATTATGGAATAATAATTCCAGTTGGTTGGTGGCATTAAGAACACCCTGTGTCTCACCTGAATGATACAGAAAATGGGACCTTTTAAGTAAAATATGTCGCAAGCTGTGGGGAAGAAGGTGAAGGAATTGCAGATATGTGCGAATATGACGAATCGGTCACTGGGAATCCAAATGTATGTCCTATCGGACAAATTAGAGCCATCGAGAAGATGGCAGAACTCAAATTATTACCAAAGGAATACTGGCATTACAAACACTTGTTTGAAGTTCCAAACACAGAAGAATTAGCCTCAAGAAGCATCATCGATCACAAGATCGCGTTCATTACAGGGTAAACTTGCCCCTGCAAGCCAGTCTATTCACTATCCGAAAAACCAGTTAATGCTTTATGGGAATACTTAGAATCTGTACTTAAACAAGGAAAGTTCACTCGGAGCTAATCACTGGCAATAGCACCCATATTATTCATACCTAAACTACAGGGCAGAATACACGCAGTTGTGGATTACCAAAATGTAGTCAGATTACTATCCTCAACAAATATCTCCTTCCACTAATGTCCAAAGCCTACCACCAAGTAGCTACCGCAAAGGTCTTCACCCAGTTAAATCTTGTAAACGGTTTGCACTGGATTGGGATAAAGGAAGGAGTTGAATGGAAAATGGCATTTCGCACAAGATACGGACAATACAAATATAAGGTTATGCCTCGTGGATTGGTTAACACTGCCGCAATGTTTCCAGATATGATGAACTAAGTGCTTAAGAAATACTTTGATGTTGGAGTCGTGTGTTGTCTTGATGATATTCTTGTCTACTCAGAGGACAAAAAGGAACACATCGAAGCTGTCAAAAGGGTTTTACAAAGTTTGTCAGACTTGCAATTAGCGGTATCGCTAAAGATATCAACTTTCCATGCTGTGGAATCGGAATCCAGTGGCTTTTTGGTGGCAATTCACAGGGTGTCTAAGTGCACCCGCAAGGTGGAATGCATAATGGAAGCAAAAGTACGGAAGTCGATCAGAGAGGTGCAAGGCTTTATTGATATCACTAACTTCTACCTATGATTTATTAAAAATTTCTCAGTCATTTGCAAACCCATAACCGAGACATTACAGTGAATTCCCAAAGATTTCATATGGGGAGTTGAACGGGATACAGTATTTGAAGAACTAAAACTGCAATTCACAACAGCACTCAGACAGCACCACCTTTTCCAAGAAAGAGAAACTAAGGTAGGAACTGATACTATGGATTTCGTATTCACTTGCATTTACTCTCAATATTTTCAGAAAAGGTTACACCCAGTCATCTTCCATTCCACAAAAGTGAACACAGCGGAGCGCAGTTTTCGCATCATTTACGGGATGGAGACACTACTTGATCAGAACAGAAAAACTGCTTGCAGTCTTTATTGACCATCCAGACCTACTATACTTCCTTACCATAAAAGTTTGTAGTTACTATCAAATTCGATGGGCTCAAAAGCAAGTGGAATACAATTTTCATAATGTATAAGGACCCGGTACGAAGGGCGCAAAGCCGGACCTGTTAATGAGAAGGCTGCAGTAGTATCATGTTGAAGAAGCTACGCATTGCCCGCCAAAAACTTGGAAACTGGAAGGTTTCTTGGTATCACTAGTAGCCAGGATAGGTGTTGAGGGAGAAGACAGGGATAGAGATAAGGATTTGGATTTGCAACCTCGAAGAGGTGGAAAGGAACTCATAATAATTGTCCAACGATTGCGCAAAAACGCATACTTGCCAAAAATGGACTCCAGAATGTCAGCAGGACATAACCTGTACTCTATAGCAGATGACGTTGTCCTAAAATATGTAACACCATTAAGAATGACTGGGATAGCCATTGGGCTACTCGCAGGAACTTACCGAAGAGTTGCACTCAGAATCAGATTAGCAGTTGGAAGCGAAATCTCCACCGTAGCAGGAGTAATCGATGTTAATTATATCCGTGAACTCCAAGTCGTAATAATCAACCATAAAAATATGGACTGCCAAATAAGAATTGGTGATCAGATAGGTCAGTGGGACGTAGAAAAGGACAACAACACAGACATGATGGAAGTAGATGACTCCTGTGAAACAGAACCTAGAATAGCAGGATTGGAAACTACCAATATGCCGACAAGACCCTGGATGGTGAAGGAATGGGAATCTAGTATCAGCTGCCTACAGCTATTGGCGAATGGCAACGAACATTGGTAGGATATTTCAGATGTAACAGAAAAGGATCTAATGTCAAACGCCATTATCCTACAAAAGAATATGAGGCAGGATAATCCTGAAATCTTAAGTGAGATACAGGCAGCTATCGGGACACATGCAGATTGAAGGCAGTCACGGGAACAGCCTATCAAGTGATAAGACATAGGAAAGGATTTTCCCAAGGACTTGACCTTAACTGACAATCTACTATATTATAATCAAAGACTATTTGTATCAAATACCCAGGAGATATACACTAAATTCGCAGAAGGAGGTCATGATGCAAAAGTTGCAGGACATTTCCGACAAGAGAAAACATTGGGAATCGTTATGCAGGACTTCTACAGGAAAGCACTAGCGGAATTGGTTAACAACTATCTATGATTCTGCGATGAATACTAACATAACAAATAGCCTAGAAACGCAAAGTATCGATTTTTGCAACCATTGAAAATACCTTACACAGCATGGTCTTCAATCTTTGTGGACTTCATCAAACAGCTGCCAGAGACAGAAAAATGCACTCAAGTAATGGTACTAGTTGATCAATTTACAAAGATGTAGCATTTCATAGGACTTCAGACCACGGCTACAGCTGCGGACATCGCTAACGTATTGCGGAAGGAAGTATGGAGGATGCACTCCCACTGTGAAGAATTTGGCTGCTATCTGTACCCTAAGTTCACAAGAGAATTCTTGGAGTCCCTCTGCAAACCGGTACTAATTAAGCGATAAAGGTCGTCAGCATACTACCCTCGAACTGACAGACACACGGCACATACTGTCACGAATGTGGCTTAGCAGGAAAAGGTTTTCACATGACTCATGATTATGAGTCCTAGGTATGTTATGTTTCGCACATGACCTCATTAGAGGTCATGGGTTTCGCATATATGACCACTTGGTCATATGATATGGTTATGATGATATGTTATGTTTCCCACATGACCTCATTTAGAGGTCATGGGGTTTTGCGCATGTGACCATTTGGGTCATATGACAAGTTTATTATGTTTTGTATGACTCATAGTTGCGAGTCATAAGTGGCGTGTGACTTGAGGGATGAGTCACAAGGGCGTGAAGGTCAACTATATAAGGAGGACATTAGGTCCGAGTAGATAGACCATCCTCCGTCTCCTCTACACACCCGGCGATTGAAATCAACCCTCCGGGCTTGATCTTCACGAACCACCATCCACCCCCCCCTCTCCTCCCACGATGGCTTCGGCCTAGGAGTGACGGCCATC
>JACCEG010000014.1:345301-407638 GCA_014065205.1 Tuber brumale
TTGCGTCGGTCATAGCTAGCGCTGCATACAGACGGTGTACCTTAAACACAGAATAAAATTGAAGATAAAAAAAGAAAAAAAAAAAAGTCCCAGTAGATAGACTGTGCGAGGAGGACGATGAGGACTTCGACCATGCCATCCTAGCCTGCGAGTCCCGCAGAGAACCACCTGAGCGCCACCTCCAATGGCTCACCTCGTTAGACAAGGACAGCCCGCTCTGGTCAAACACTTCCGCTCTCGGCTCCCTCGCCAAGTACATCAACGTCACGGCGACAGGCTTTCCACCGGGCATGCCCTCAGCAGAATGGGACCCGCGATACTCCGCAGGCACGGAGGCGTCTGCTCTACTGATCCACTGCTTTGCTCCCGCCGAGGAGTCGACCCTCATCCGTTATGTTTTCATAGTTGTGCTAGGATTTTGTTTTTTGTCATGATTATGCGTTTATTGTGTTATTTCCTTAGGGATTTAGTGTCGGCTATCGGACACGATTAGGAGGTTTTTATATTTAGTGCGAAAGTTTCTTTTGTTACTTGCGAGTTTTTGAGATTAAGGTTTTGTTTATACAATAGCTAGCTCTGCATGTAAGTTCTTGTACCATAAATCAATGAATACATGAAGATAAAAAAAAAAAAGGAAAAAATTCTGCGTAGATAGACCATCCTCCGTCTCCTCTACACACCCGGCGATTGAAATCAACCCTCAACGCTAGGTACTCACGAACCATCCCCCCCGCCTCTCCTCCCATGATGGCTTCGGCCTAGGAGTGATGGCCATCTCCCTCCTCTCCTCACTGCCCTCTTCTGCCCTTTTACGCGTCGAAGCTGTCCTCCCTCTGGGTTCCAGTACTGCCTTTCTGCTGCCCGTTCTCGCCCCGTTCCTCACTTAGCGAGGGCCCTCTCACGGTCGGCGACCGCTCGCTTCCCATGCTTCAGACGGCTGGGAACATGGTTTCTGCAGTACGCGAGGACTACTCTTTAGGCCTGATGGTCGACCTCGCTCCTCTCCTTCCTTGCGGACCCCTCTTCTTCGTTTCCATTTGGCGTTGGCTGTGGTGGACGCCTGTCTCCCTGTGTGCTCGAGCACCATGGGGGAACACCTCGGCTAGTAACTTCGGGGCCTGTCTCGCTTGGAGATTTGGCCATACCCTCCTAGTCTTACGGTTCAAGTTGGGACTACTCTTGTTGGAGACCGCCTAGTAGGACACGAACACGATTACCCAGAGTTGACACGGTCGCGTTCGGTTTCCGGCCTGTTCTGGCGGTTGGATCGGCTTGCACCCTACTGCTACACCCTTCCTCGGCTAGCACCCTACTGCTCCACCCTCTCCCGCCGTAGCCCACAGGCGGCTCCCTTTCTCGGTTACGTCGCGTTCCGGGATAACTTCTACGGTTTTCTGCTGCCAGCGTGTATATCTGGCTTGGTTGTTTGTGGGGCTCACCCTGGTGCGATTTTTCCTTTGTTTTATTTTTGAGATGTTCCGGGCGCTTACCTTCTTATGTTTTCCTGCTTTCTTCTTAGTTAGGCTTCTCCGATTCTTTGAGTTCGCTTGCGAGGTAGGGACGGGTTTTTCTTCGGGGCGAGATGAGCGGTTAGGCCCATACTAGAGGGTCTTGGAGATACGGTCGGGCCGGGCGGAAGGAGGAACGGGGATTGTTTATGCCATAGCTAGTGCTGCATGCAAGTTCTTGTACCCTAAATAATACCGAATACATGGAGATAAAAAAAAAAAGAAAAAAAAAAAGAAAAAAGTCCGCGTAGATAGACCCTTCACGCTTCGTTCTAAGTTATTTCCTTACTTATTACTTTATGCTTTACGAAATATAAAACCTTTACACTCTTTACAAATACCTACATACGAGACGAGGACTCTACTATAAGAGTCGAGTTGGAGAAAGAGTACGTTAGGCGATAAGGATCAGAGACACGAGAGTCTCTCCCACCTTATCGCAGGCATCAGGCCTAAGAACTATCGTCGAGAAGAAACAAGAGAAGTATCCCCCACCCGTTGCTGTGGACTAACATCGGTTAGGGATCGTAATATATACCAACCACGTGCTGGAAGGATACCTGCGAAGCTTTGTCCACTACAATCAGGATAATTAGTATTAGCTACTGCCACTAGCTGAGTGTGCCTATAACAACTGTGCTACCAACGCACATAGGATGTCACCATTCTATGAGACCTGCGCATTCCATCTAGAGACAGAGTGGATAAAGGAGCTTGAAACTCAAAATCCCTGAGCAACACTCTATCCGAAATAGATTAAGACCATTTATGAACTAGCATGAAGGTCACTAGAAAAGAGAAGGAGAGGAATGTCAAAATATTATGACCAGAACGCGCGACAACTGCCGGACTTCATGATGGATGATAAGGTATGGTTAAATGAAAAGAAGGTTTGCATACTACGGATATTAAAAAAGCTACGCCCGAAGTTATAAGGTCATTTCTAGCTCATCGAGAAGCGAGGATTGCAAGCATTCAAGCTCAACATATCCAACTGATGGAATATTCACCATGAATTGCATGTCGCAGTATTGGAACCATATTGCGAAACAGTTCATGAGAACTCCCCACAACCCCCCAGAGAACCAAAGGACATTTCTGGTGTTCTACAATGAGAGGTTGAAAAAATAGTAAGTAGCGAGATTAGGTCTTACCAAAATGGGTACACAGCGGCTATCAAGAGAAGCGGCAACTGTAGTACTTCATCAAATGGCAAGGGTGTTCAGAAGATGAGAACACATGGGAGCCCGCTCCCGGTATAGAAAACATGGAGGAAACTGTGAAGAACTTTCCAAATGACAATCCAGACATGCCAGGAAAGGCAGAAGTAAGATAGTGAGGAAAAGGTTTTCCTACCATGGCCAAGTAAACAAGGGAGGTTTTTTACACTAACTATAATAAATTGTCTTGAAATATACTTTGAAGAATTATAAGAAGCTATATAGGTATCCGAGGTGAAGCCATGTAGGAAAGAGCTTATATTAGGCATATGGAAATCTGAGAAAAAGTGTACAGACCTCAGAGTATAGTAACTACGCCCAAACCCTCAATTTTCCAGAGTGTCAACACCTACCTCGGGCCCACTTTTGGGGCTTGGATATCGTCAGGGACATTTTGAGAGTTGCGTCCCACAACTGAAATGTCACAAATAAAGCCCACTTCATAATACCATCTATGTCGCCGGTGTCAGTGTGACCTCAGGCTGTTCGCAGTATATACGAGAGGGAACCTTTGGCAAGATCTGGGCACTGGAATAGAAGATTTCTGAGGAAGGCACATTGACATAGCAGGCTTCAAGGTTAGGCTTCCTAAACGATGGGCCAAAGGTGGTGGGACATTTTTGGCGAAAAACTCCACCAAGATGTCCCAGTAGCAGAAGCTATTAGGGACATACAAGATCTATCTACACCCTTCTGAGGTCACCCGTAGGTTGGTTCGTTCTAGCAATAGGATTCCTCCACAGAGGCTGGCGGACCAAGGCGAAGCATACTCAGAATGGAAGACCTAGATATGTCAGAGACCCTTAAGAGGTTGTCACATTGGGCTGGAACTTGCGATTGGGACTATGTCGCCTGAGATGAACCTAATCACTTTATGACTAAAGAGACTACTGGAATGATCGTCAACACGACTAAAGTAATATCATCGTGGATGCGGACAACTAAGTTAGAGGCCACTATTTGGTGGAACAAATACCGCAGTCATCGCAATGGAGGCATACTATCTTGTAACCGTGAAAGGTTGTGATAAGTTTCCCAGTCAAATGGTGTTCACACTTATAAGATTCTCTATGTTTGCATATTAAAACCAGCATGGTACTTCGGAAGCATACTAGTTAGAAGTAGTCTGCGAACACTGAGATGATGGATATACATATCGTAGTACTTTCTGATCTTTACCGATATTATCCAGCAATTGATTTGAGATCTTATCAAGATAAAATTGATTTTTCTCTTTAAATCTTTATCATATCTATCTTATCAAAATGAGTCTTTTTCGACAGATTCTCCAATCGAATATTTGGCCTACATCCCTCAGTTGTATAATTGTATGTGGCATCTGCCAAACATTTACTGCCTTCAGTTCCCTTTGAGGATCCTTAGTGTGCGATCCACTTAATATCTCTGACACGATAGTAGTAGCGATACAGTACGAAGTCTATTGAACAACCTCCACTAAAGCCTCCGAACTTTGATTCACTAGTTACTAACTTTGGTAAAAAACCAAGTCCATTATCTCTATATTTACCAACTCTCCCTAGAGGTGGTTACAACTATTTGGGAGTTTAATATTGTCATTTTTCTCATATTCCTTAACCCATAAGCTATGGAACATTCCTTCCTCTTGTCAGTAGATCTTAGTATCTATGTTAACAGTACAGGTCTTTGTATGGCTGTCGTATTCCAGTATTTCAAAGGGTTCACACGATTGAGGCTCCAGCCTTTTACTCATTCCTGATTCTGTACCAAGCTGGACTCCTAAGACCATTAATCTTCCTCCTCTCACTATTGATTTATAAGTCATTCTCCTTCTAGCAGCCACTCTGGTGCTAGAGTATCTTGCTGCCATGGTTGCCTGATAGGCATCATTCAAAAGTTCCTGGTGTCGATTAAGGTAATCACCAGATGTCGGTACTTGCCTATTCCTAAACCTGAATGTAGATTGCATAGGATATCCTCGTCCATAGAGCACTTTCTAGTCTGACATATTGAGAACATCTAAGCATCTGGCATTCTCATAGGCTGCTGGCGGTCATAGTGTCAGGATCTGGTTGTTTTATTGCTTGTTGACTACACTCGAGAGTAATCTCTCGAGTTCTTTGTTCTTTCTTTACCCTAGGCCTTTAGTGACAAGATGGCAAGTAGTTGTTTTGATGTGTTCGATTCCCATAGACTTCATGCTTTGGCACCAGAATTGGGAGCAGGAGTTGGGTTCTACATCACTAACTAGGAATGTGAGTACGTAATGAGGAATGAATACACAGTAGCAGAACCAGGTGTGAGTTTTCTCTACCACTACATTTGTGTAGGCAGGGATAAATCAGGTAAATCCCACCTTTCTCTTAATAACCACGGTTACCATATCATGTTTTTTCTTTCCGGCTTTGTTGAAAGATTCCGCAAAGTCAATTGCATAGGAGGAAAATATCTCAGAGGCTACTGGTAATACCAGGGCATCTTTTTCAGGCAGTAGGTTTCCTTCCTAGTATCTGCGGCATAGCTCACATTGGCATACATGTTCCCAGAAGTCTTTTCGCATGGCTGGCCCGAACATGTATGCTGTAGCGTAGTATATGTTTCTATCGGCACTGTGGTTTCCACTGTCACAAATCTCGGAGATGACCAGTTCTTAGAGGGTCTGACTGTTGGCTCAATACCTTTATGAGATCTCTAGGCAGTCAAGTCCATTCCTCGTAGTTGCAAAGAAGATGCTTTTTGAAATCTTGTAGTGAGGTTATTTTCCATCTCTTGTGTCTTAGTATCATTTAAATAATTCATTCTTCCTATAAGCTTCCATCATTTGTTATCTCTATAGTCTATTCATATCTGCTACTACATGTATGGTTCCTCATTCGTCCCTGTCCCTGTCCAGGCTTGATACCTGAAGTGCAGAGTCGTTGTCATCATCTTTATTATCCACAATATGTTGAATTTTGCCAGCTTGTTAGCCTGTATGGACAGCTCTTGAGTAGATCATTCATTTCGCAGGTTCATGTAATGGACCGTCTATTACTTTGTATTTGTTATAATTGATAGCAGAATATCCGAATGCCACTGCTAGCAGTCGTTTGATACATATGATATGGAGGCTTGGTTGTTTGATTGACGGTCCATCTTTAAGGATCTGAATATTAAATCTTGTTCTGCTTTGATAAGCTCTTCCTGGGTATCAATATTAACTCTCGGTATGCTAACTCAATTCCTGAGTTTTCCTTCCTCATGGCGGGTACAGGAGAAGTCCTGTCATCTAGTCAAATGGAGGAATGCATGTTCGTATTCTTCTTTATCGCTTGCGGCGATAATGATTTCATCTCCCCTACTATTTAACTTCATTGGAAAACAGTCCAAGAAATGGGAAGAGTAAGCGATGATAACAGTTGTAAAAGTGGACATATTTGCTTTGATAGAATAGAGGGTTTCACTTTTTTTTCTGAGTCACTGGTAGTATTTTCTGTGTATAGTGGATTGGAAGTTCAGCTTTCAGAAATACTAGAATGAGTGTCAGCTAAATAGTTTCCTATGCTAGACATATAGCATATATTCACCTTGGATAATCTTATTTAGGTTCTCAATAGAAGCTGTTCCCATATAGGCCTTGGTGTAGTTCTAAGTATTACTAAAGACTTACTGTCAGTAACGATAGTAAATTCATGGCCAGCTAGGATGTGATTAAATGCCACAAGTACATCTACTACTACTAGTCTTTCTTTACCAGTAGTTCCATAATTCATATGTGAATTTGTAAATTTTCTACTATGTAAGACTGTCAGCCTCACAGTCACAGGAGTGTCGACTTGTTTAACCCAAGCAACCACTCCAGAATCTGACGCATTGGTTATCAACCAGATAGTCTGGCCAGATTTGTGATTTTTTAGCAGCATCACCTAATGCTGCTTAACGATTTAAATGACATTCTTCATGCTCTGATCATGCTTACAGGTTTAATCCTACCTCCTGTTCCCAATAAGGTCTGCAAGTATTGGAGTCATTGATGCTATATATGGTAGAAACTGGGTAATATAGTTTATTAGACGTAACAATTCACGTAGTTGTTTCTGGTCACCAGATGTAGTCCATTCCTCAATCCTTTTAATCTTATCTGTGGATAGATGCAGTCCTTAGGCCTTGATAAAGTCGCTTACCACTTTCAGTTCTTTGGAAAAAGAAATTTGATTTCTTCCTACTTCCTCAGAACTCTGCCTTTGCAAGAGTTTTCCATATAGCCTGGATGTGCTGCATATGATTGTTCTCAGTATCGGAGAATATGAAGATATCTGTAACTGATACTAGTTACTTGTTAGGAATTTAGGTATTAGTTTATACCTGTTGTATTTTGAATGAAGTTTCAGGAAATGAGGTGTGCCAGAAGCCTAATCATTTTGGTTTCCAGTATCAGTTTGATACTCTATATGTTTTATGTTTGATTTTGAGTATCAGTTTAATACTCTATATGTTTCATGTTGAGTTTTGAGTATCTGCTTGATACCGTATTTGTTTTATGCTTGGGTTCGACTATGGGTTTGAAACTCCCTATGCTTCATGCTCGGTCTCAAGGCTACCAATTGGGAGTCTTAAATGTTATGAGAAGTAACCCTCCCTATAGCCTAAGAAGTCTATTTAAGTCTGCTATTCTCCAAGCTAGAAGAGGCAGACTTCGACAGACCAAGTTTCTTTTAATATACTTAGTTGCACACTTACTTTCTTTTGTTAGCTGCAAGAATTGGTAGTTTGAGATCATTCAACCATCTCAGAAACTTCAGTAGTTGCGACATAGGAAGGAGCCTATTCAACAACCTCGGTTAAGGTCCCCCAAATTTGCTTTATTAGTGCCCGGTATCTGTGAATGATAGAGTCCATTAAATCCTTGCTTACCCTATCTCTTAGAGGTGGTTATAAATACCAATAATGTAATAACTACGCAGGGTAGCAAGATCAACCCGTGATCTGGTTGCCGAGTGCACACGTAATGTAAACCCTATTTCCACCATGTGAAGTAAGAGAAGCGATGGGTTACCAACTGCGATGAAGTTCCTCACTCAGTTTGGAGGGATAGGGAGACGGGCGGCAGAAATGAAGTACCAGAACACCACAGGAGGACAGCCCACTAAAGGAGAGAGTGAAAGAGAACAGTCAGGAAAGGTTGAGAATGGCCCTCACTCCAAGGCTAAAGTCATCATGCAAGGAGAGAAGCGCGGTGGAGCCTTCTGGAAGTTCAATATGTTTTGTTAATTTCTAGCACTAAGAAACTCCAGGAGATAGAGGATGACTAACAACCAGGTTCTAATTGCCACCTTTTATAGTTCATCCCTCGACCACTGGATAAGTTAAAACCACTATTTGTTGCAATCGCAAGGCTTATCATCCTATAACATAATAGTCACATGAGGTCATTATTGGTCATGTGTGTAAGCCACATAACCTCTTATTAGGTCATGTCTTTGAAATAACATATCTGTCTGCACAGCCCCCTTAGGTATGTGCAGAACCTCTATGACCTATTAATAGGTCAACTGCTTGAAAGCAAGCTATAGAGTACATCCTTTTTGGTCACTTGCACAGCTCTTATTATCTCTGTATACTTCATATGTGTAAAATCGTACTATAACCCATAAGGCCTTATGATGAATATTTTCACCAGGGTACACACATTCTCTTCCACATTATATTTGTGCAGAATCCTGACACGTATATTCATTTCCAGAATCATACACTTTGCTGTAGATTTATAGTTTTAGCATTGTCTTGCATGATAAAACGTTGTCTAATGTTATAATTCTGAATGTAACATAGTATGTAATAGTTCAATGAATTAATGTTGTCGCAGAGCCCAGCTGCTACTAAGATATCATACCAACAACATAACTGGAAAAATTCAACCCATGGTGCATTTAGACATTACACAGAAGGAATTGCACATTATCTTACAAGCGAGAGGTTTATTGTGGCTAACATTGCAAGTTCCATATCACCAGCCTAATGGGAAAAAGACAAGGGGTCTCTTAATGGGTGTAGATATTGAAAAAGAGTATTGATTGTACAAGAGCCAGATTTCAAGGCTCAAAAGAGTAACATGGAGGAAGACCTTGTGATAACAGGTTATCTGGTTTACTTCTTCCTCAAATATCATTGCATGCTTGATTTTATTGAGTATTATTGGCCGGTGGTACAAAATTAACACTGCGAAAAACATGAGTATAATATAGAAGCCTTGCGCAAACACCTTCCACAATGTTTGAATTCAGTTAAATTAACCCTAATCAGGAAGTTTCAGGCACATCCAGAGAGGTTGATGGGAGCCTATTGTGAAGGTATTGCATATGGTACTACTGACTTTAAAGAAAAGGTAACCAAGACCTATGGAAGTCATTACAGAGATTCAAATTCACGAAATCTATACTACTATGAAATTAAGATCGTATTATACCACATTTTATGCATTATCATATATGATTTATACTCCTTCACTGTCTATCACTTCTCGGCTTAGCAATTTTGTTCCGCTGCCACTGTTGCATTTGCCTGTACCATATACTACACACTCGTCCATTGTTGAACCCTACATTTTTTTTGCTTTTTCTCTCCACCTATAAAATCATAATATTAATATTATTAAACTAACCTTAATTTCAGGCATTACATTTCCGGTTACATCCAAAATTGCCACAGCCGCCATGCGAAAAGCGAGTCCAACTCTAGGCGCCTGGAACCATACCACCACCCCACCATTCCCGAATCCCCGGATCTTTTCCATTATCTGCACCATAGCAATGAGGGCTGGGAGGCGTATGATATATATGAGTGTATTTGTGGTATACCTGTACATGGGCAAGTGTTCACGGCAGTGGGGTTTGCTACACTGTGGAGGTGGTATCTTTGGCGAATTTCTGCTAAGGGCTGGGGATCGTCAATGCGGGTTCCTCCCTTGGAGGATTCTATGATGTTATATACTATCTAGGGAATTTTCTCTGCATTGCAGAGTTAGGAAAAACCCGCAGCGGAGCCGGTGCAGGGCTCTTCGGGGTGCGTGGACTTTGTCTGTGCACCGAGTGATGTTTTGGTATCTTCCTGAATATTGTTATTAACTCAAGGCCGGAGCGGTCGCACGGGAGGTGCAAAATCGTCGCAGGATGGGCCCTGGTGGACGCCTCTCCTCTCGCTATACAACTCTTTTGCGTACTCTTTAACACCAATGCCCGAAAACCCGAAAAGGAATAGGCACGAGAGGAATATCTCCCTGGCCCGATGCACACCGGATGCCGGCTAGGTCAAGGTTGAAATGACAATGGTCGATGAAATTGGTGCTTATTGTAGACTTGTGTTTCCGGGAGATGGGTACGGTTCCTGCCATACAGGTGTTACATGTGGATGTGAAAACTGACTGCCGAGAATTGATTATGTAAACCTTTTGTGGTGAAAAATTAGGGTTTACCATATTATTATACAGGATAATCTGAATTACCATTAGGGAAATAGTGATTTTTGGATACATAGTGGATATAAAATTAGGTTTATAATGTGCAAACCTACTATCACAATTCCGATTGGTTGATTAGTTGGCATTTCAAAGTGTGGCGGACGTAACAAATTTTCTGCTTTCCCACCACCAAAAATGCAATATTTCAAATCCTGTTATGTGATTAACCACTCCTGTATTCTAAAAAAAAAAAAACCCAGGCGTTATTCTTTGTCTTTAGTTGTTTATTGCCTGGGTTTTCTTTTTTTTACAATAGAGGAGTGGTTGTTGATGCAACAGAATTTGAAAAGTAGCTAATTTCTTTTGTACGTTTTGAATGGCACGCACCATATGAGAGGCTGGTTGGGGATGTTGATTCCATAACGTGAAGTGGGGGGATGGAAATAACGTGAAGAAACCTTATTCTATTGACCTGTACGGAAAGCGTTGTGGAGGTGATAACAGTTTGACGAACAGGCGAGGGAGAGGAACAGAGAGGGAGAGGAACAGAGAGGAAGATAGTGGTGGAGAAGCGCTGCTTCTATACTCTTCGAAAGTAACGGTGATTAAGTGTGCTTCCCATTACCGACTATCAGTTACTTTTCTTATTGCATCGGGATCCAAGCAGTAACATCTCCGAGTCGACTACCTTCAGACTCATACTCCTCATAAGTACCAGGATTTTCAGGAGTTGCGCCCACGCGGGCTCCGCCGCCACAACTGGTCACTCGGTGAAAGCAAACCGCAAGCAAATGTGTCAGAAACTTGCCAATGGTGGTTTTGAAACTCAGCGTTTAGAGGGACAGAAGAAGTATTCAAAGCGGGTTAATTGCTGGATTCAAAGATGAGAAGATTGTTGTTTTCGTTTGAACTACAGAAGGAAGAAAGAAGAGCTCCCTTTTTTTTGTGAAGAAACCAGATCCTCCGTGACAACCGTTGACTAAGCCTCGACTGTCCACGTATACGCAACAAAATGGATGAAGGCGGGTAGAAAAACATTTCACTCGCGTTTTCACTCTCCTAAGGCACACTCTCTTGCTCCCCAACCTCTTCTCTCTTTCTTGCTCAAAGACTTGCTCTCTAACGAACAGGAAATAACAGGAGAATAAACGCCAAAAAGAATTTACCCGCTCGCGCCACTACCCTCCACACCGGTCTATCATCTTCCCTATTCCACCGCGCAAGCCCCGTTACTTTATGCCCCCTTCCAAGCTAAAAAACGAAATACAGGCCCCACAAAGACTCACGCTGCCGTCCATGTTCCCTCTCACACCACGCTGATTGCGCGCACCGCCGTAGTGCTTCCATCTAAAGTGAATAGGTTACGATCAGTAGAGGGTAGAGAGTTCTGCGGTTCTTATTCCTCTTGTGCTGACAGCAGCGTCCTATATATACATAGAAAACCTTTCCACCGAAAAAACTCTTCTCCTTCATTCAAGTCCTCGCCTTTTTCACTGTCTCTATTTTTCCACACAATCTTCCCATGTACTTGCTCTCCTAATTCCTGAACTTCGTTTCAATACTTGCGGAGTTTTCACTTCCGGAACATTCCTGCTACCTGTGCCTGCTTCGCTACCATCATAGTTTGACCCTCGTTCGTTCCATCTTTTCGCTAACCTTAGTTCCAAACCTTCTGCGCACTCCAAGTCCCATTCCAAACCCCTTCCAAACATCTCCGTTGCACCTGAGCTTTATTGGAAACAAGCATCGCTTCAACTCTCATATTTCACAACAGTTTCCAAAACATAACTCTCCTTATCCAAACATCCATTGTCATAACAAGTGTCGCGGCAGATGTCGTAGATTTGGAACCTTCGTAATATTCTAGCACCATCGCCGTACTGCTCCCATATCGATCCCGATCCTGCAATACGGCGAGCGAACACAGGAGGGAGGTCACCAACCAACGGCAAACGGCTATGCGGGTACGCAACCGCAAAGGGTTTACCAGTAAGCGGTAAGTTGCATACCCATGGATTGCGAACAGCTAACGGTATCAGGAAAACAAACAAACGGCAAAGCGCACCCAAGCGAACAGATAACGACGAACCACCAACGGCAAATAAAGCAACGGGTGAATAGGTGGTAATGGTGAAAAGGTATGATAGTGCCAACATGCCGAGCATGTTCTGGGCATGTTGGGTGGGTTGTGAGCATGCCGAGCAGCATCTCCAGCCTCCCTTAGTTTCCAACCACTCCTCCCTTCATCTACGAAGCCTACCTGTGCCAGTCCAAAGCATGAAAAGCCCCTACCTAGCGCAAAAACCCGATCATCGAGATGCATTTTACACCTAGCAGCTGTCTGATGGGCCGAACCATACATATAGCTATTCTCCCCCGATTAGGGTGGTTCTCCATCATCTCCTCTATTTTTCTTGTCCATTGATGGATCAAGTGCTCAGCTATTGCGATGGTCAGTTTCAAAGGCTTCAGTCGTGTTGCAGTATCTTTCCCATAGAGACAGGGCAATTAGCGGGCAGTGGACTACAGAGTCTGTATATTAAAGTTCTTTGGCGCTTACATGACCCGAGTGCTAACCCACAGCGGGGGAACGACCGCTGGACGAGTATACCAAACGACTATTTGCGCAGCGGGACACCCAAGATTGAACTTCCTATAGTGTCCAGTTTCAATTGTGCCACGCCAGTACAGTACACACTTCGCTGGGGTACTGATTAATCATATCTTCGTGACCGCGGATTCACCTACCCTCCTGCCAGGATACTGTAGCTTTCGGGTGAGGTGAAATCATTTGGAAATGGTGAGCTGAGCGTTATCTGAATCGGATAAATCGGAATGGGATAGAGTGAATAGAAAAAGGGCCCAGTGGGGGGAGTGCTTTTACCCAATGAAAGCGCGGCGGTAAGGAGAGACCTTTTGTCCAGCATTCGTCCGACAAAGTTGACCTCAGCATTCTCTTCTTTTTTCTCCCTCTTTTACAACCTTCAGTTCTCCTCGCCCGGCACATTTTCGTTAACCACGATAGATCAGCCCCCTCCTCTACCCCCAGTTATTAATTGGTCACCTAGCTCTACTACTAGCTGTGATGATGGTGGATTTGATGTTTTCTGTAGACGGCGGAAGAAAAACGGGGCCATGTGGACGGTAGGAAGTTTGGTGATCAAGATTATGGGTTTTGTCATACTCTCGTGGACGAACGTGAGCTCGAGGTACGCCTCTCTCATTTCCCCTCTCTTTCACATCTATTGTTTGCTCCCTTGCCTCACGCGAAAGTGAATTTCCACTGGCAAAATACACAGACCACAGAGCAGATTCAGCAAAACAAATGAGGAAAGCTACTTAGAAACCTAGATAACTTATATCTATAATGTGATATTACCACCTGCGCGCTCTCCCTCACACAATCCTTCCCCAGCACGTTCACCTCGCATGTCACCACTCAGTATGAACATGATTAAAAAAGAAAAAAACCTAGCACCTTCATCGTGTTTACAAAAAAAGAAACAAAGAGGGAGGAACCAGAGGGGAGGTGTAAAACAATGGAAAGCAGGGAATATAAAAATAAATGGCCTATGATAATTATAACTGAAAGATTGAACATCGTCCCGCCGAGACCAGTACAACCACAGTGACGGGACATTACAGCACCCCTCAACACCACCTCACCACACTCGGACAGAGGGTGACGATACTGAGGATGGGAGGCCAGCGATCCACAGAGGACACTAATACTAATACTGATACTAATAGTGGAGGACACAAACGGTACTCACACTAACAGTGACACTAACAGTACCCCGACTGCACTCGCGCGGCCGAGTTGAAGCCGGGAATTTTGTATAGTAATTGTCAACTTGGGTGCCCGGTTTCAACTCGGCCGCGCTAGTACAGGTGACCGGCGAGGGGAGCGAAGAGGTAGCACCTAATAACAGCCAGCGAACGGACTAGCCGAGCGGTGCAGGACACATCCCACACCACCTCGCCGACCGCGTGACAGGAACACTGCCCACAACCACCACACCCCACAGAAAGGGGACTAATAGTGAGTACACTTTCCCAGCGACAGACGAGAATGAGGAGCAGTACCTCCAATACCCACCCTCAACAGTACCGGACGGTGGAGCAAAGTGGTCACCCTGAGCGGAGAGATAAGCACGGTACATCAAGGTCACATAGTAACCGTATAGTTCTTGGGATGATGGGTACCGGGCGAAAAGTACCACAGATGGAGGCGTTGAAGCAGGTTGACGACTGCTAAGACCCGGACCTCCGGTTGCATCGGGTGCATGGCAACGAGGCATAGAAAGAGAAAAGGATCAACACCACACCAGGAGTATCACGAGATTAATAGTCAACCCACCCCTGGGATAGGATTATGAACGGGGGGAGCAAGGGGCTTGTCCCCTGTTACGAGCATCAGTGTAGTCACCCCACCAGACTACTCACCACCTCAAATTCATTGTGACGAAAAAGACTACTCACCACGTTACGAGTACTCGTGTAATCTAATCGTGATCATCACGGTTGACATAGCGGGACGATTACGCTTATTAATGCCAGGTCCAGCTTTTGGAAGAACCCGCTGCTAACCCGGGCTATGATTCTTTCTTCCAAAAGCTGGTACCTGGCACTTGTGACGTATACGGCACATACTAATTGTACGGGTATGAGAAGTACGTGCCTGGCACCTCTGTCTGGCACCGCACAAACCATCACTCGCGTGGCACTTCAGAGCCAGACCTTGATTGGCCGGGCACCGATCTAAGGGGCATTCTATAGGCTGAGGGGAAGAGTGATTCAGCCACGCAAGAGCCAGGCTCTCATTCAGGGGAATATATGACCGGTCACCAAGACCTAGTAGATACCCTTTTCTCGGCCAAAAGAGAAAAGACACAACCTCGCAGCGGGAACAGCCAATCAAGGAACAGATCAGTCCCACACCCGATGTCAATGACCTTAATCGAGTGACCACCCATGAATGATCATCAAGGGCAGCTTGGCGCCAAGGATGATGGGGATAGGTAGCCCATCCCCACCCTCTTGGCTCCGACGCGACCAAGACCATTACAACAACCATCCTCTCTCCCTCTCGCGCCCACCATCGCGACACCCAGCGACAGCGCGACACCACTCAGGAACACCCCACAGCAAACAGCGACCGAACCAGAACAACACCACTACACGCGAAGGGAGGAGCGAGCAAGGGGCGCATCACGATCACGATCACGATCAAGAGGTACATTGATCGCTTGGCAAACCCGCGGTGGAATAGCGGGCGCAATACCAACCCGAGTACAGTACAGTTTACTGACAGGCATAGCAATCGATTCATCTCCACGAGAACGGGAATGTTGCACATCTCGATGGTCCCCGAGTCGGCATGACCGGCGACCTCATTGGAGGTGAGGGAACAAGAGCTGGAGCGACGGGAGCGACGGGAAGTGCAAGTACCGGTGACACAGGAGCCCGTGGTAGTATTTCGGCTGGAGGATGAGGTGCAAGACATTCGCGACGAGGTGTGGCGGTTGGTGACCAGGTTCAACGGGCTGGAGGAGCGGATGGACGAGAGCGACCGGAGGATAGACGCGCGGTTCGACCTGGTCAAGGAGTGGTGTGAGGGGGTAGCGGTAAAGCTGGACACGATGGACCAGAACTGGAGGGGGATGGAGGCGTTGTAGCGCACGATCCTGGCGCAGCTGGCGGAGATCAACAGTCGCCTAGGACCAGCAGAACAGGACGGAACAGAGTGGAATGGAATGGAATGAAATCGACTGCACGGTGACACGAGAAAAAGACTACCATCGTGAGCATTGGAACGCAGTGAAATTAAGACTACTCGTGACATTCCAACCAAAAGTGAAATCCCGGATCAGATTATGAACGGGGGGTGCAGGGGGCTTGCCCCCTGCTACAAGCGTCAACGTCACCCCTCCCCCCTCAACACCACCACAGACAGAAACACCACGATTACTCTCACCGTGTAACCGAATCTCGATCATCACAGTACGCTTACAGCGGGCGGTAGTAGTCTACTCAGCGCCACGATTACGCTTAATTATGACAGGTCCAGCTTTTGGAAGAACCCGATGCCAACCCGGGCTATTATTCCTTCTTCCAAAAGCTGGCACCTGGCACTTGTGACATCGGCAGTAGACCATAAATGTATGAAGGGAGGAAGTACCTCCCTGGCACCCGCTACCTGGCACCTCAAAGACCATCACTCGCCTTGCACTTCGGAGCCAGACCCTGATTCGCCGGGCACCGATCCAAGGAGCATTATAGGCTGAAGGGGATGAGTGAGCAGCCACAACAGTGCCAGACAGGCACGCACCAATACAGTAGAGCAGAGGGACACTCAAACAGACACGCAGTGATCGCTCCCAAGAGCTAGTAGAAATCCTTTTTTCGCGCCATGAACTAGTGCAAACCTTCGCGACCGGACGGAGAAAGAACACAACCAATGGGACAACGGGGCCCACACCGTGACGTCAATCCCTTTGCCTGTACTCGAGTATAAAGAGTTACATTAGCAGTGAAAATGGGAGTTATGATGTAACTTCCACACCACTTCAAAATATTATCCCCCAAACTGCTCACACGTTCTGGTCCAGTGTTGGAATCTGCAATACTAGCTTATTAGAGTAACTGGGATAGCAAAAAACTCTGGGGATGAATATGGTATAAGTGCTCAGAAACTGGCAAAATCGGTATTGCTGATCATGACAGTGACAGAAATGACGTAAAGCCGGATTCCTGATGTAGATCTGGTCATGGTTGGATGAATGGGCTAGTATATTTACTCGAGTATTTATTTATTCATCCCTTCACCCCACCTTTTGTGTTCACGCTCTTAAATTGTGGTCTGACTCTTCCGGTTGTGTGTTAACAATTGCTGATCCTCTTGTTAGTGCTATTCTAAAAGGCTATACTCGAGTAGACGAAGGGATAATACTTTGGAGCAGTGTGCCAGTTACATCATAATTGTCAGGATCAATCACACCTGCTGATCCACTAACCCACCTTTAGCGACAGTGCCTGAAAACAGTTTAAGGGATCGCTGCAGCTAAGGGCTCTACGGGCAGCGCATCTTGGTGGCTTGAGTTCTGATGCCGCACATGTCCAAGGTTTTCTCCAAATAATAGCTCACCTTTCCAGCTACGAGTAGTGCAAGAACTCCGGAGGTATAGCCCCTAAGTATTGTATATTTTACTAGCGAGGGGTGTTGGCTAGCGCGGGCAAAGGTATGGAATTGGGTATGATGACTACCTCATTGAGTATGATGACTACCCTATTCACTCCTGACCCCCTGCTAGCAGAACACCACTTGCTAGTAAAATATACAACACTTAGGGGCTATACCTCCGTACAGAACGCCAGTTGCCAAACCTTCAATTCAAAGTTCTGACAGCAGGCGAACAGGCCCACAGCCTCTTTAGCTAACCCACTTCCATATGTCAGGCTCTTTGTGCCCCGATTAACGTAACAACCTCACCCCCACCATCCCGGAACAACCTTTCAACCTCTTTCAGTACCGGTATCGCACTTTCCTGAAGCCCAACCTCGGCCTCCCATATCGATACCGACAGCATTCAAGTGGTATCACCTTATTCCATATTTAACATCAGTTTCGGGAAAGAATGTCCGCCATGTATGACCAGCAAGTTGGGGCCAGCACCAATCAAACTGCTTTCACCTCCCAAGTCACCCCACCAGTTCCATCGCTTATTGGACCAATCGATGTTCGCTATCATCTTACCGCAGGGTTAGGGCAAGCAGTCCATAGGCAATACATTGATAATAGGTCCTTCGCCGGGGTCATCAGGTCGCAAATGAGCTCGTTAAGGGGGGGTACCGGCGGACACTACGTCGTCTTTTCCCCTGTTACCAAATACCAGCTTTCGAGGATTGACAAAGTTCGTGAAGACCGTTACAACCACCTCCGCTTCATGTACCTGCTTGACCCGCAGGCATTAATTGTCAGAATCATGCCATGTGGAGTTTCTGAAATTGCTGCAAGAGAGCTTGGCCAAATTATCTGGAAAGAGACGGCAGCGATGGGACTGTATGATGATCTTGTTGACATGGGTAGTATGAGGTACCAATGCATCGCGGGGAGCAAAGAACCGGATGCGGCCTTCAAACCTAAGTCATCCCGCCCCTCTGAAAGCAATTGGCCAACCCTGGTGATTGAATGTGGAGTTCCAAAATCAATTGACCGCATGAGATCAGATGCGAACTGGTGGCTGAAAGGCTCTTCCCCGGGCGTGAATATCGTTCTCCTCCTCTGCATCTCTCAAGTGAACCAAACGATACATGTCGAACAGTGGGAAAGGGTCGGTGTACCGAATCAGCTTTCTACACAGCCCAATCCGAATGATGATTTTGTACCGACGCTGGTGCAAACCGCCTACATCGATGCCGCCCAATCGGTGGCCCCCTCAAGTCCCATGACCCTCGACTTTGCAAAGCTCTTCCTTCGTCAACCCGTCCCGTTCACGTCGGAGGGAAATATCGCCCTCACTATTCAAGATCTTGAACATTGTGCTGGTCAAATCTGGTCCTCTCTACGACAGGAAATAATTTGAATCGAGTATTGTGAGTCAACAGTTTTTGGCTGATGACTGAGATCTAATTGAGGGCTAATTGTGCCAACAGCTTAAGCGCTCACGGGTTCACGGGGTATCCCGAGTTCACAAAGCGGATGGATCAAGGTGAGGCTTGTGGTCGCGATTTATCGGGGAAGGGAGTGGTTCAGGGTTCTTTCAGCGGGCAGATCTTTGGTTTCTCCGCCTTGTCTTTACCTCCACACTTTTCTTTTGTTATTCTGCCCCGCAAGTTCAAATGTACACAGCTTTCTTCTTGTTGTACCATCGTTTTTTCCGGTTTTTTCACTTTTTCACGCTTATTTTTTACTTTCTTTCAAAGGGATTTTTTGTTCAGTTATCTTTCAAAGTTTACGCTTAACACCAACGAGCGAGGTTTGCTTTCATGTAAATCCAATGGGGCTCGTCGGGAGTTGAACGCGGTTTTACAACGCCAATGTTTGCGTGTATCCTATCTTTGTATTTCGGGGCATGATTGTCATGCTTCACATGTTTAGTGATAGTGCAGTTGATCTTTATGTGATTCTGCTTTCTTGAGTTTTAAACATAATATTTCTTTTTTTATTTTACTTCTTTTAAAAATCTGTTCCCAACATATTACAATAACAGATTTATTATCATTAATGTATTTGAATAAAAAGAAATTCAGGCATTACATTTCTGGTTAGATCCAAAATCGTCACGGTTGCTATGTGAGAAGTGGTCCGAGCTCTAGCCTTCCGGAACCATTCCTTTTCATCAACGATTACTCGAGTACATGACCATTCGAATGATGCACTACCGACCCATGAAACACTGCCAACGCCGGCCCTGGATAACACTTTCCCAGAGCTAGACAAGTTAAATAATTTTGCGAAAATCTGGAAGACGTAGGCTACATATATACCTCTACCTACCGGTAGCCTACACTCCGGATCTGATAATACGGTTACATTGTGAGCGCAAACTGCGATTGCACCCCCCCTTCGGCGCCTCCTACTCCCTTTTCCGCATTTGCATCTCCCGCTGGTTTCTCCTCTTCCCCCTTCTATGCATCGGAATCATCTCCTCCTGCATCTCTCTGGTCTCCTTTTCCGCAATTGTTTTCTCTCGCAACCTCCTTTCCTGTCCGTCTGGCTTGCTATCCATTTCGGCATGCCTCTCCCTCGCCTCCAGCTTGCTCCAGGGCATTGCCACCTTCGTCGCCTCCTTCCCCCGGGCCTTCCGGAAGGCCGCCCCCCAATCCTTGATCATATCTCTGACCGCATCACCATGAGGATCCATGATGGCAATCAATTTTTACTTAAACCTCTTGTTGCCATCGCCAATCTTTATGATCCGCCTTGGGCGAGATTTCGCTCCAAGCGCCCAGAGATCACCCCATCCGCTCTTTCTCACGTCTCTGAACTCGGGATTTCCTAGGCTTTTGGGGGCAACCTATTGTTCGATGGCCTCTGTCGGAGTGCACACGTCGAGAATGCCATTCCCCCAGCATTTGATGGGCGGGGGATGATGCGTGTGAGGGTTGGACTGCGATTGCGCAGTTTCGGCGGTGTGCATGGACTTTGAACCGGCGTGTCCCGTTCGCCATTGACAGGGGTTATGCCAAAGTCGCCTTTTCTTGGGCGGACCTTGTTCTTCAGGTCAGTGCGGTTGTCGACGCCGCGACGGAATGCGATGTATAAGTACTCGCGGTCCTCGTGGTGTTTGGATGGATCCTCTATGAGTCTCTCAAGCAGTGATCCCAAGCGGCCAGTCCGGTCAGTCCGGCCTTTGTTTTGAAAAGCCTGGGTCAGTGCGGTCGAAATTCTGAGCGGCCGCCAAAGCCCGGCGGCGCCCAGGCAACCGCCAGGTCGAGTCTTGGCGCAACCGAGGTCAAAGCCGGCAGCTTCCCAGGCAAAGCCACCAGATACCCAGGCAAAGCCGCCAGATGCCCAGGTAAACCGAAGATATCTATGGACGGCCCGCAGGCTTTGCATTTTCAATCACTCGGAATAGGATAATAGGAGCAACATACCTCTAGTCCTACTGATCTCGCTTAAGACAAATCTATATCACCCACCGATTAACAACCACGATACCCAAGTGTATTGTCCGACCTCAAGATACTCTAGACCATCCTTCACACAACTTTCTAATCACCTCTGGAATATGTATTAACTTCTTGATTTTATAAAAATTTAATCCAGTTGAATAATAAAAGATTTCTTAGTAATGAAACGCAAGTGATCACTTGAAACATCGGCCTGCAGGTGACCCAGGCCAGACCCGGCTTTGGTTTGGGGAAGCCGCTTTCCCACAGTCCTGCCCGGTCGTCCCTGAAAAAGCCTGGGTCAGTCCGGTCGTACTCAAAGCCGGACGGACTGGCCTCTTGGGAACACTGCTCTCAAGGTAGCTGGGGCTCTCATTGCAATGCGAGAAGCCGCAGTAGTATTTGCGCTGGGGGCCATCCGTGGGGCCCGAGACGAGCATGGGGCATTGCTCGTAGTTCGTGCACGGGGTGATTATAGCGCCGGGCCCTTTTTCGATCGCTGGGTTGACCGAGCCGTAAGCATTCCTGGGGGGAAGGGATTCAAAAGCTTCCTCAACGTCATTGATGTAGTGTCTTAAGATAGTGGAATGCGCGTAGGTGATGGCCTCGAAGCACATTGGCAGGCCCCTCTCGATCATCAAAAGAACGCCGCGCTACAGATTTACCTGCGACCAGAGTTGTTAAAGAACTTGGCGGCGGAAAAAACGATCTCACTATCTTGAGGAGTCTGCTTGTGTCGCAGCAATCATCAGACGGCAGAGATTTCTCCCCTGACCCTTATTCTTCTCCGTTTTACGCCCGAAACGTGGTGTTGGCATTTGAAATAGATATTCGGCACTCGGGGAGCAAACAGAGTATCGTCCAAGAGCTTTGGAACCTTCTCTGTAAGAGCGATGCGCCCAGCCGCAATAACCGCCCGCAATCTAATCCCTTCTCTCGCCACCGGGAGAGCCTTCCCATCCGGTCCAGGTATCGGCTTCGCTGTTTTCTCCGAAAGTTCATCCCTCCTTACCTCCTCTTCCACTTCGATAACACTCCGCCAAACAAGTACCCCAGCGCCCCCACCCCGCACATCAAGCACTCTCCTATCACACGGGTGGCCCCGATCCCCGCCGAGCACCTAATCGCCGCCCAACGATTTCCCCAACTCGGCCAACGAACTCAAGTACTGCACATACAGCCCCGGCATCACCCCTGTGAGAAACACGTCTGCATCCATATCAGACATGTTACTATTGATTGGGTTCAAGGAGATAGTCAACTTGTGATGACTACACTTCCTTGCGCAGATGAGCGAGAATTGGAGATATGGACCGCTCAGAGTCCAATGGGCCGATTCCGCTAGATGGGAAGTGGCGAAATCCGCGATCACAGACTCGGTCTGGTCCCTTACCAATGGCGGAAGCCGGATCCGGGACGACGTGAACCAACCGATGTGAGTGAGAGGGTCCGGCCGCCCCAGCGCCTCTTATAGAATCTTCATTCGCGCTCCTCCAACCGACCAGCGTGTAGGTAGTCGCCATACTGCTCAGGTATACGCGAACATATTCCTCCACGGGCGGTTTTATCGTTCTCGTAGGGGAAGCCAACAACAGCAGAGGCGGAGAGGCGGCCTCTTCCCTGGGATGGTTTGGAAGTGTGGTGTGAAGGTGGCACAATTGAGAGGGGGAATTCGCAAGAGAGAATCCATCCCGTATAATTTCAACTAATGTACTCGGAACCTCAGCCCTAATCACCTCAAGCCATACAACCACACATCCAACATCACGCATTCCGGAGCCGGGACAGACGGTATGTATGTGTACTCGAGTACTTTCCTATCTCGTCGCTTCGATTGCATACGGCTCCCTATCTATCTTTACTATCACTGGTGATGATGATAGGCTATCGTGCTCATTACTCTCAACAGAAGCTGACAGTTAAGGCTTTGAACAGCGCCGACCTTTTCGATGATGATGAGACAACGACGAAGGGCTGAATGGGGGAACCGCGAACAATGACCAATCGGCAAAATGGCATGGCATAATGGTAGATTGAACTGGAACATGAACCGTGAACCGTGAATAGCGATAGCTAACTGTGAACGGGCTGAACGGCGGAACGACGACCAACGGTAGAACTGCGAAGACAAAACGAATAAGGGAACAAGGGAACTATACAATGACCGAACGCCCCAAGGAAACGAAACAACGCCTGGTAAAGTAAGCTAGAAATTGGGGCTCTCTCTCTCCATACAACACTACTATTGCTTGCTTGCTCTCAATACAGCAGCTAGAAACTAGCTAACTAACAGTGAAGGCAGACAGGACCGGAGGAAAAAGAAAAAAAGTAAACGGCAAAAATGATCACCCCCTATACATCGAACGTCAGGCCTATCCATTGTGATTCACGCTTGACCACATAGATATCCGACCATTCCGCACACTCCCACGATAACACAGGAAAGGCGGACATCACCGAGACTACTACCGGTCATCTCAATGTCTCTTACAGGCTACCGCCCGCAGTGAACACAGGTGCCACTTCCACAGACGCACTATTCCAAAGCGTATCCCCGAAGCCTTATCCAAATAAAGGAGAGCCAGGGAGTGAACACCCTAATTCCAATTAGTGTGCAATGCTATAGGTTAGAGGTAGTGCTCCGAGTAAGGATATTCAAAGTTAGTGACTATAAATTGGTCCCAATCGGGGTTGAAAATCGGAGTATGCTAGTCGGGTGGTGAGAAAAAAAAAGGCGAGAACACCTTCCCAACGGGGATTGAGGGCTCACGTTTTGAACGGATGCCTGGGGGTCCGTTTTCGACCTTCGCTTGACGGTTTTCGCTTTTCATGCTCTTCACAATCACACACCATCACCAGGCCACACGATCGCTCGCCCCACCCTACCACCAATCTTGTCGGATAAACCCTTGCCCCATCCTGGCCCCCTCTGTCGTCCATTTTCCCCTTCCTCTTCTTTAATCCTGTCGTTTCCTCCTTCCTCATTTTTTGTCTTTACTTTCTTTGTCTTCCTTCTTCTTCCCCCCCCCATCTCGACTATTCTTCCCATAATAATACCAATCGATCTTCTCATCATACGTCAGCGCAGCGGAGATGTTATGGGTCCATATTAGCAATTGGGCGAATCGCCCTTTGCCTTGAGGATCCCACCTATCTTCATGGAGCTCAGAAGCGATCTGGAGATAGGTAAAAGCATTGAACCGTTGCCATAACGGTATCCAGTCCTCACATTGCGTCCAGAGAGTTATTTCTAGTGTCACTTTACCTTGATTAATTCTATTAGTCAATTTATTCTTTGCGCGGTACGTGCCCATGATGAAAACTGTCAACGCGGGGTCACCGTTATTGGCTTTGAATGCCTTTAGTAGTGGCCGGTTGGTATCCTGCAAAGGTAGCTGGTTTGGGCTCAAGCAGCCCAAGCGAGTGATACAACGTGATGAGATTCGTCAGTCGGGTTGCAAGCTTGCCATCTGCTGGGAATATCATTTCTCGCCATAATTTGACTTTGGAGGAAAGTGTGAGAAGAAACAACCAACGGACAAAGGCATAGCAGAGATGGACGATATGAGTACCCACGTCGCAGAATTGTGCGGCTGATGTGCGGTGCCTTCGCTCTCGTCACGGGAACTGATTATTGCGCCACTTCCGCTACCACATACTCTCATTTTCCATCCACCAAGAATTCTCGCTCCTAATGCTCCTCAGTGGGAGATTACAATCCCACAAGTGCGGCCTCCACAACTCTTCAAGGTCCGTTGGGCTCTATCCCGAGCGAGAAGGGGAAGCATCTTTCTGTCGACATCCAGGGTTTCATGGACAACGAAACGAGCTTCTGGAGCTTTCCTGCCCGTCTTCACCACTTATTTGGTTATCCCTCACTTTGCAAGGCATGGGCTGGAGTGTCTACTTGAAGGTATATCCAAAGTTGAAGACTAGGCACAATTTTTCAGTGGCAGCGGAAGGGTTTTCGAGATGGCTCATGCAATTCGGGAACCCGGGCAAGGACGTGATATCTCTTGAACATTCCATGGGGAGCATCTGGGCAGCGGAGGTGGTGTTGAGTGACGGGTAGGACAGTTTAGGCATAGGATTTTGGGGGTCGCCACGCTTGATTTACTGTTTGTGGAGATGAAACATGCGATTATATCCCCTGGGTTGGGGAGTCTGTCCATGTCGGAAGCAAAGAACCCTTCTAGTGTGGGTGGGCCAAGCGAGGGTGGGTTCGGTAAGAGTAAGGAGGTGTACGTGGGCGAAATTCGAGTACCACTTTAGTGTCAACCATACGTTCTGGCAGTACCCTGGGTGAGTTTGGTGATAGGAGATGCGGACAGAATTTCACTATTAATTCAAGCAAGCCGGCTATGTGCTAGTAGCGATATCCCCACGGGGGGTGTAGGAACCAGCAGGGGTACTGGAGAGAACTTGGCGTTCGGTACTGAGGCTTATCTATAAGCGCCACCATTAACTTACCACTGAGATAGAATACTTCTAGATGTCGCATCTTGAGTTCGGGTTCGTTCACTACACCAATCACCCTCTGTACCGAAGCCGCTAAACCGATTCTAATAGTGGTTTCCACCTTGATCCCTCCGCCCCAAAATACAGCTATAAGGCCGTCCGGTAACTCAAAACTAGCAAGCAAACCGGGGACGCTTAAAAGGCCTGCGTGCATTTCTTAGGCTACTGCACATCCTCTTCCGGATCCCGTTGGGCCCGCCGTACCCCTGACCGTGGCTGCGCACACAGGGCACCCGTTTGACCTCGTTGGGTCTTAGAAGTAGAGGGGCCAAGCGGTAGCGAGTCACGAGAAGTGTGGCGAGAATTGCGCCCTGGGGTCAACCCGTGCACCACGAGAGCGTTCTCTAGGTACCTAAGTACAAGAAATGTATCCGCCTGTGTGGAAATGGCACAACTGGACCCCAATCCGGCATCCGATAGTAGGCGGTTCAATGACAATGACTGCTATAGAAAACAAGTTTTTCGGAATAGAGACATAATTTACAAGGATTGCCACCCCGTACAGATACATCCCCACCCACCGGTGGCTTTCGCTGTGGATTTGAGAATAGTGTTATGTTGCGCTCTCTGAACCGTGCTTGCACCCTCCCCTTTCTTCGCCTCATAGCCTCCTGTACCAACTTGTCATGGGCCTCAGCCAAACTGGCTTCACAAACACAGGGGGGAAATTTGCAATCCGGCAATTGAATATATGCATCCGGGAGTTTTTCCGATGTGCTACCACTTGCATCACCAGTGAAATCGGAAAAAGGTCGGAATAGTTAGTTAAATGAAAGACAATTTCCAGATTCTTGTATAATTTTCTTGTTCCTGAGCCCACACTAACCATTTCGGTGGCTTGCTAAGAACCGAATCTTGTGTGTGGAGCAAGCCATGGGTGGCGAGTGGTTTACATTAAATTAGAAACCGCTTGGAAAGAAATTATACTCCGATGGTAGCTCTTCACGCACGATCAGATTAGGGTATCAGTACTTCCAGGAGTCGAGTTAGCCTTGTGAAATACTCTGGAGTTCCAATCTACATTCGTTGTCAGCTTGGGGCTGTAATATTTCCCTTGGTCCGACCTCTCTTAAGCAAGAGGGTATTCCATAATTGAAATGGGAGCAGGTAGTAGGGGGTTAAGGTGGATATCGGTCTTTGTTCAAAATGTGGTGGCAATGACCGCGAGCAAGGGATGTCCAAGGACAATTTCCATGAGAAAATTGCTCGGGGAGGGAAGAAGGAACGGCGGGGCTTTACTGAGGTGGTGTTCTCTTGGCCTCAAACCGCGTTGGGGGTTACCGCTTTGAGGAATTCTAGTACTGCTACCACCTTCTGGTGGCCATGCATTGCGACGAATGGGAGTGGGGTTTGAAGTCACTGTTTGGTTTGTTGGGGCTTACATATTCCTGCTTGGGTTGTATTTTGGCCACCGACTCAAGAGGATTGCAAGCAGCAAATGAGAATGGTAGCGTATCCGGATTGGTATCTTCCCAGCGGAACAGTACTCTTACCATCTCCTCATGTCCATCCTTAGCAGTGCTTGAGACTGGTATTTGGCTGCAATCATCTGACCGGTCACAGTTGAACTCTTTGGCCTGGAGAAATGTTTTCAGGACAACCAGATGATCGCGACTAGCAGAATGCGAGAGAGATTGTCGGCTGATCTTGCCTGGCTCAACGTGGGTGACACTTTCCCACCCGGGCAGTATTCTCACCCTTTCCGGGTTCCAATACCAAGACGCCAGTGAGAGCGAGGTTTTGCTGTATATTGTGCTATAAGACAGCTGGAATCATATGATACTGAAGTCTCAGTACAAAGCTGAACGAATTCTGACAGACGATATATAGGCTCAGTAGCATGGCAAGAGGAGGGCCTGGCCTTTCAAGAAATGGGAGTCGATATAGGGTTTTCCTAGTATGAGGTCTGTGTATCCATATATTATATAATAGCTGAACTCTGACTAACCAAGTATTAACTCATTCGCAGATTCACACAAAAGAAGTTAAGAATCAACAAATACTTAAAACAAAACGTGAACAAACTATTGTTAATCACCGGTGCATACCTCAGAGATAGACTCCGAAGCGGAACGAAGACCTGTGAAACGGCGGTGAAGAAGAAGCGAAACGAAGACCGGTGGAATGGCGGTGAAGAAGCGGAAAGAAGACCGTTGAAATGGCGGTTAACAAGGAGCGGGGCGAAGACCTGTGAAACGGCTGTGAAGAAGAAGCGGAAAGAAGACCGTTGGAACGGCGGTGAAGAAGAAGTGGAACGAAGTCCGGTGGAATAGCGGTGAACAACGTATCGGAGCAAAGTGCGACAAAAGCATGGTAAAGAAAGGACTTGGAGAAAGGATAAGGACCCGTAGCAGTAAAGACCCTGTTGCAGGAGGAATTCGTACATGTCAAGGGGGAGCAAGAATCATGTCCGGAACGATGAGATTGTACCTATAGGTTCATGTATTTAAGGGTCTGGTTCACCAACAGTTGATGAGCGTAAGTTGTAAGAAAGTCAATAAGTCTATCCTCATATACGGTCTTCCCTGTCATAAGAATTTTTTGGATACGTTTCTTTCAATCATACCTGCCGAATTTCTTTAGGTTATGAGCCTGGCCAGCGTATAAGAACCGACTGCCAGAAATCGATCACATTTGGAACACGCGACAAATAGCGCATCCAATTAGGCAACAATGGCAAGCCGTAGTCCCAGCAATATTACGACCTCCCTCACGCAGTCGATCGAGAAAGTAGATGGCTCCATGGCAACAGGTCAAAGTACCTACAATGCCGGGTGGTTTCGCATCATTAGAATCCTGAAGGAAAAGGACTTGTTAGCAGCAATTGATGGGAATACTACGACTTCAACAAAGGAGGATCAAGCATTTACGATTCTCCCCTTGAATATCAAGGACTCCCAGATACCCCATATTCAAAATGCCAAAACCGGAAACGAAGCATGGACTGCTTTGAAGGAGGTGCACCAAGGCATCCGCAGCAATGGACGGATGGTCTTAATGCAGATATTGTGGTTACTTAAGATGGATTAAGCGGATGATATGGTCCAACACCTGAATCAGTTTTGCGAATTAGCAAATCAATTGCGAAGTCTTATGGTTGATGGGAAGGAGGTTGATGAGAAAGAACTGGTGACAATCTTGACCCTAAGTTTACCTGCGTCATATGAGCCACTGATCGTGGCGCTCCAATCATGTACCGAGTCAATTACTTTTGATGATATGGCAGGCCGCCTACTTCAGGAGTCAGCCAGAAGACACGTTGGGCAGGTAGCCAACAAGAGTCAAGGGAACATCAGCATACCGCAGACTGCATTCACCGCAAATCGAGCACCATTAACATCGACATTTCGTGGTACCCGGGTAGGCTATATGGGATATAGCCCTGGAAGGGAAGGATATCGGAGTGGTTGCAAGGGCATCATGTATGGTTCCATTGAGCATGGAAGTACAGGCGCCACAACTGAGACAGCACAAATAGGAGGCAAATGCTACTATTGCGGAAAGACTGGCCACCGGAAACCAGACAGTTATAAGCGGAAGTTAGATAAGGCGGCCGTTCGATCAAACACTGCAGCAAAGGGGTTTACCTTTGTGGCAAAGGTACCAGGACACACACATAGAGGTGGCTGGGTGATTGACTCAGGAACGAGTCAACATTTGTGTGGGGACAAGAGTCAATTCTTATCCTACAGCGACGTCAGTGGAGAACGTACAATTACAATTGCAGATGGAACAAAGTTACGCGTACAGGGATCAGGTGAGATAGACATTACCACCGAGTGGGGAACGATAACACTCACTGATGTCTGGTATGTTCCCAACAGATCGTGGAATTTGATATCGGTTTCCAGAATTGTGGATGCTGGGTACACAATTGAGTTGGGCCAGAAATGTTGCGGCAGTCATTAAAGGAAATACGCGATACCAGTTAGGACCGCGAAAAGGCAACTTATATCACCTCATAAAGGAAGAAGCGAACAAAAAGCCTCTGCTGGCAGATGAGGCTAACTTGAGCCTCACTTCGAATCAATCACATAAGGAAACAATCGAAACCTGGCACTACAGGTTATGCCATCATGCACTAGATAATGCGTTTTCGCAATACATATCGTCCCGGGTTGAAAATATGGAGATCGTTGAAGAGTTGGAGAATGACCGACAAATCTGTGAAGTCTGTGCCATTGGCCGTCAACACAAAGAAGCAGCGATGAAAGTGGGGCAAAAACCCCAGGATATACCTACAGTTATTCACTCGGATCTTAGTGGTCCTACGGAGAGCACCAGCCTTAACGCAGAACGGGATTTCGTAACCTGCATTGATGAGACCAGTGGACTAGTGCGCATTGTGCTGCTTGCTACAAAGGATGTCACATGGTCGGCCTTCCAGACCAACCATCCTAGAGCCGAAAATGGAAGCGGGAAGGCAATCAAGGGATTCGGCAGCGATGGTGGTGACGAATTCGTTAACCGCAGATTCCAGAAGTACCTAAATGGCATCCGAATACGCCATATAATTAGTCCACCATACAGCCTATACCAAAATGGACTAGCGGAATGAATGAATCGTACCTTGGTAGAAAATGCTAAGTGCATATTAGAGGATGCAAATTTAGGAAAAGAATTTTGGGGGTATGCTATAGTCACGGCTGCCCATCTACACAACCGGCTCCCATCAAGGAGCCATGATGATATTTCATCCATGCAACACTGGACAGGAAAGCAACCAGGAGTTGGTCACTGGGAGGTTTTTGGCTATACAGCTTGGGTACACAAGCAAAAGGAAAGAAGACAGAAGCTAGACCAAAGCCAAGTAGAGTGTATACTGGTCGGGTGCGATGAAGACAAAGGATCCAAAGTTTACCGCCTATACAACCCATTACAGAAGTTGACAATATTATCCTGTGATGTCATTTTCCACCAAATACAGAATGGCACCAGCAAAGGCGAAGTATCAAGGATATCGATTGGCTGGCAACAAGATATAGGAAAAGCCGCGCCCAGTATAGGACAAGTGTAACCGCCTCACGGGTGACACACCATACGCAGGGTCAGTGGGCCCCGCCCCCCACCAAAGACAGTAACCAGCGAAGCAAAGTCCGGAGGCTCTAACTGAGGTTGTTGAATAGACTTCTTGCTGCATTACAATTATTAAAATCTGCCAGTTGTTTGGTAGAACTCAAACTAAAGATTCTCATGGCCAACTGAAGAAAGTAACTGTGCAACCAAGTATAATGAAAACGTGGTCTGTCAAAGTGTCCCTCTTCTGACACAAAGAATGGCAGTCCTTAAATACATTGGTCAGGCTGCCTTGAGCCTTGTATATACAAGGCTCTAATACGCTAGCCTTGAAACTAAACATGAAACGTATAAAGTCTGAAAGCCATCCTGGAAACCAAAGGTGAAACATATAGAGTAACTAACTGATACTGGAAAACAAACATAAAACATATAGAGTATGAAACGGATAGGCACAAAACAAAACAAAAAACATATAAAATGTAAAACCGATACTCGAAACCAAATATAAAACATATAAAGTATCAAACTGATACTCAAAACGCAACATAGAAGATATATAGTATCGAATTAATACTCAAAACCAATAATACCAGGCTAGAGGTACACTGTAACCGGTACTGATTACCGGTTAGGAATTCAGGTATTAGTTGATACCAGTTGTGTTTTGAAAGTAGTATCAGGATATGAAGTGTGCCTATAGCTTGGTGATATTAGTTTCGAGTATCAGTTTGATACTCTATATGTTTTATGTTTGGTTTCTAGTATCGGTTTAATACTATATATCTTCCATGTTTGGTTTCCAGTATCAGTTTGATACTGTATATGTTTAATGTTTGACTTCGACTATCGGCCTGATACTGTATATCTTTCATGTTTAGTTTCCAGGTGACCATTTAGGAGTCTTATATGTTATGAGAAGTAAGGCTCTGTGTAGCCTAAGAAGAGTATTTAAGTCCGCTATTCTCTGAGCTAGATCAGGCAGACTTCACCAGACAGAATTTTCCAATATAGTTGGTTTAACAGTTACTCTCTTCAGTTGGCTTCGAGCATCTTTAGTTTGAAATCCACCAAACATTACAGAGACTTCAGCAGTTGCGATACACTAAGATGCCTATTCAACAACCGTGGTTAAGATCTCCAGACTTCGCTCTGCTAGTTACTACTTTCATTACAGAATGAAGCCCATTAACCCTACATCTACCCCATCTCCCGCGAGGCAGTTACACACTCCTCCTTTCCTCAACCTAATTACAAAACATAACTGGTATCAACCTGATACCTAAACCCCTAACCAGTAACCAGTACCGGTTACAGCACGATTTTGGCGAGGAGTACCAAGCAATAGAAGACATGATACCTGAGGCTAGGGAAGTACTGGATGCAAGTAATATGAGGGAGGCTATCATTGTTAGAAATCAATCGCCAGTCACTCTGGACCAGGATAATAACAGTAAGGAAGATGGGAGTATACCGGAAGAAATGGGGAGGCAAGACTGGGACCTCAGGAGGTCACGACCCCAAGGCAAGCCGCTAGAACTATTTGGTGGAACAGTCAACTTTGCGTTACTTACCTGTATGGAGGAAGAGGACCCACAGTCATTAACCGACGCACCAAACCTACTGGACAAAGCCAAGTGGGAGGAAGCATGGGAATCCGAACTAACATCACGGGCAAGAAACAACACATGGGTACTAGACGAGTTGCCCGACAATTGAACCGCGATTGGTTTTCGCTGGTTATTTAAAACGAAAGATGAGGGGCGCTACAAGGTATGGCTAGTAGCGAAGGGATATGGTCGGCAACAGGGTATCAACTATCGGGAAACATTTGCTGCGGTGGCGAAATTCACAACAATTCGTGTATTGCTGGCCTTAAGCTATGAGAGCGATTTGGAGGTTGCAGGAATAGATATCAAAACAGCATTTCTCAATAGCGAGCTTGAGGAGACAGTATATATGGATATGGCGGAAGGTCTCTTGGTTCCAATCCAGCAGGAATCGCGAGATTATCGACGGCCCTTGGCATGCCAGTTTCTTATATCTCTCTATGGCTTGAAGCAATCACCGCGCACTTGGTACGGAACAATCCACAACTTCTTCATAGCAAATGAGTTTCTTAGAAGCGAGTTCGATCACAGCCTATTCATCAACTATGAAAGACGAGTAATCCTGCTCCTGTGTGTTGATGATCTGGTCATAGCCGCACCATCCCAAGATATAATCAACTGGATCCGAAGGAAATTGCATGCCGAGCTTGAGATGACAAACCTGGGCAAACTCCACACATCTCTAGGCCTGGAAATTAGAAGAAACCTCGGTTTGCGAACCTTACACCTTTCACAGACGAAATATATAGAGTGGATCCTGGAGGCACATGGCTTGAAAAGCTGCAACCCCACGAACACGCCAGCAGACCCTATGTTAGCCTAAAAAAGAGTGCTCCTGACTTCGTGGCAACAGCACAAGACAAGAGAGAATTTCAGTCCGCAGTTGGATCTTTAATGTACGTGATTTCAAGATCTCGACCTGATATCCCCTATGCTGTATCCAAAGTCAGCCAATACAGTACGAATCCCAACACAGTGCACCGGGGAGCAGTCCAGCGCATGTTTCGATACTTGGCTGGAACATCTACGCGAGGACTGTACTACCAGAGCCAGGGGAAGGGACAGGTGTAAACGGACGCCGATTGGGGATCAGGAGAGGAACGCAAATCGATCGGCGGATATGCATTTGTGTTAAATGCTGCCGCTGTCTGTTGGAACAGCAAGAAGCAGACTACCGTTGCTCTATCCCCAACTGAGGCGGAATAAATGGCATTAACCTAAGCAGCCAAGGAGTCCATCTGGTTGCAAGGCGTCCTCCGTGATTTGCAAGCAAGAAAGCATCTCAAAGAATTAAAGGAAGTAAGTATCGACAACCAAGGAGCAATCGCATTGGCCCGGAATCCGGAATTCCACTCACGCACTAAACATATTGATATTCAATATCACTTTATACGGCCGCACATGGAGGAGGAGACAATTACCTTGAACTACTGTCCAACAAGCGAAATGGGGGCAGACATTTTCACCAAGGCTCTCCCACTCCCCTCATTTACAAAGCATAGCCTAGGATTAGGTCTAATCGATCGGTCTGTCTTTATCCTTCAACATACGATTGAGGGAAACCACTGTACGCCGGCAAGACTATTGAGTGCGGAGGAGGAGAGGTCCGATAAGAGCACCGGTGAGGGGAGGTATTGTTAATCACCGGTGCTTACCCCAGAGATAGATTCCGAAGGGGAACGAAGACCTGTGAAACGGCGGTGAAGAAGAAGCGAAACGAAGACCGGTAGAATGGCGGTGAAGAAGAAGCGGAAAGAAGACCGTTGGAATGGCGGTGAAGAAGTGGAACGAAGTCCGGTGGAATGGCGGTGAACAACATATCCGAGCAAAGTGCGACAAAAGCATGGTAAAGTAAGGACATGCAGAAAGGATAAGGACCCGTAGCAGTAAACACCCTGTAGCAGGAGGAATTCGTACCTGTGAAGGGGGAGCAATAATCATGTCCTGAACCATGAGATTGTACCTATAGGTTCATGTATTTAAGGGTCTGGTTCACCAACAGTTGATGAGTGTAAGTTGTAAGAAAGTCAACAATCTTTCCTCATATGTGGTCCTCCCTGTCGTAAGAGTTTTTTGGATACGTTTCTTTCAATCATACCCGCCGAATTTCTTTACAAACTAACCTGTAACTGATATTGGATCTGGTTACAACTATTATTCCACCCAAATGGTCCTACTTAGGCCCTGTTCGGCACGCCAAAAATACGATAGTATTTCCACTTTTACGGAGTGTTTTTGATAGAATTTTTATTTTAGTTTTGCCTAGTGTTCGGCAACAAAAAATACTATAGTAAATTTCTTACAAATGAAACAGATAAATAAATTCAAGCCTATATCAAATAATATTATGTGACATTATCAATCCTATTCCTGTTCTTTATAATAAACATTTTCTTATACTTTTATATCAGCATTCTTACAGCTCCAATTACAAGAAATTCTTGTCGTCTAATCATTTCAAATTATATCCTCCCAATTCAACAATCCACTTATGTGCAAAAATTATAGATGCCAATTCCAATATTGTGGAGAGTTATACTAGCAACATTACCTTGAGACTCAATGCCTGCTTTATACAGAAGACTGCAATTACTGTTACTGTTATTGCAAGCACAAGATATGAAATTGAGGAATGTCGCACCTTCTTGCTTATATGGAATGAATATGTTGATGAACCTCCTGCACATTCTACTAATGTCAGACAAATACAACAGGTTTGTAAAATATGAAAAACACTTGCTCTTAGTGTTCGATTAAGCAACTTACAATCCAATGAAAGGAATATTGCTATAAGAATTAGGTAGAAAATATCTTGAGTTATGCAGAGAGGAAAAACTGTAATTTGCGTAGGTATTCTGAGATTCAATAAATACCACTCATATTTCCTAGCAATATTACAAAGATCAGATGAGATTTTGCTTATTAAGAAAAATATGATTGTAAAAGAAGTGTTGCTGAACAGGATTATTTATCCAATGAATTTTTATTTCAACATATAAGCTATTTTCATGAAATACAATAGTAACTTTTTCTACGGTGGGTTGCTGAACAGGATATTATTAAAGTAAAAAGAATAGATTAAAGAAAGTAATAGTGAAGTAGAGACTTGTGAAAGGAAAAATGGTTTGTGATATCAATATACTAGTATAAAAGCACAACATCATTCGAGTAGTTTTCTATGTAATTCACATGCTTCATATTATTCAACCTATACTGGAATAGATAAATCGGTGGTCTCCAATTCTTTATTCTGACTGAGATTCTTCATTCAATATGGTTTCCTCAGATTCTTCATTTGCATTCTAGCATGTTTGTTCAGATCCATCATCCTCACTGAAGGTCCTTTGCCCAAATTTGTACTCATTCAGACTTATATCCACACCTGCAGAGTTAACCTCCTTCCATGGTGTGGCATGTTACCAGTAACTCTGCATTGGCGTAAAGGCCATAAGTACAAGCAGCTCATTGTGTTCATAACTTGCACTATAGATATGTGGTATTACCAAAAGCAGTCTTAGAATGCCACTCATTGATATCCGAAACTGAAATCATAACAACAGAAGTATCAAGGGACCTTATCTGTGCATCGTTACTAAGATGGTTAGAATATTGATCCAACTTGGCTATCACGTCAAGTGCTTTTTGTATTGCATTCCCAGGTAGTACCCTGCATTCAATAATAACTCTATAGATAATATATTCTAAAACAAAACTTTGACAAAGACAACTATTAGCAGCTGTGATTTATCAGCACACCTAAGGCTCCTGATATATTCCAAATTCCTAGAATCCTCATCCGGTTAACCTTCTCGGTCAAAATTCTGCCTTACTTGAAAATTAGTAACTTGCACGTCATAAGGATCAGCAGGATTTCATGCAAAAGACGTTGTATTATGTGGCCAAGCTTAACAATAGCTCAGAACTTTAAGCTCAAATTTATCCACATAGTATTACATCTGTTCTGTTTAATACTTTTTTAAAAGTAGTGTAACGAAATATCTTATTCATCCTAATGACTGCAACTAACTTGATTTTTGTTTCACCCACTCAGCACTCACTTGGTAGCACTTACATTTTCTACTTGTTGTGTCACTACATAGTGAAGTACTTCTTTACATTATTGTTACTACTGGATAAGTATAACTATAGTGATTACTACTTGTATCTTGTTTGAATTACATTACATGTTTTGTTAGTTATATCTTGTTGCTTTAAGTCCTCCACTTCACGGGTTCACGGGCATTATCATTTTACTACTACGATAGCACTGTTATGTTATTTTCTTTGACAGGATATCATGGTTATGTTTCCTAGCTACAATCTTTTGTATTTAAAGAGCCTACAATCCATAGAGGATTTAGTCTTGCAAGCCTCATATGAACACTCTTCTGAATATGCTACGTGTTGAACTGTCACTCTACCTTTCTATCAGCTTTACTATCTTCTTTGAAGAATATCCACCAATGCTCTTCCATTTATCTAAATAGTTTCGCAAAATCTCCCTGAAATTCTAGAGATACTTAGGAGTAGATTACAGGTTAGGATTCATTTAATAAGTCGCTTTAACGTTATAACATTTCTGAGTTAGCAAATACTATCTTATAAGATGTACCAAATATTGGCTTAGAGGTCAGAATATGATATTTCTGTTATATTAGAAATTCTTATACTAAGTTATACTGATATTTGTAGTATAAAATAACATAGGATATGAGAAACTGCACATAATATAGTGACTCCTTGCAGAAGCTTTTGAGCTATGAATATTCTATGATATAAAACTATAGTTCTTAACTCTTTCTTCTAACCTTCTCATAGGTTCTAAGTATTATAAACTTGTATTAGAATACTTCTTAGTATATTAGTAAGTGAGAGTCTATGAAGATACTTTTATAACTCTATATATGTCAATATAACTTGATTGACCCCAAGTTGTTTGTAGCATAAATATGAAAGTGTTAGAGTAACCGAAAAGCTTTAATTTTTAGGCCATTCTTGATATATCAAGTAATAGTTACTTGATGATTACTAAGTACTATTGAGATGAGAGTTAAGGTCTACTAAGTGTGCAAGGAGGCTTAGGATATTCTCATAAACACAGAAGGTCTCCGACCACCTCGCCATCACAGTATATCACTCGTACTGCGCTGGATGATAAGACTGGGCAGAGTTCAAATGCGTGGTAAAGGAAAAAACTTTCACTCTTCGTTTTCTCTCCCAAGGAACACTCTCTTGCTCTCCAGCCACTATCTTTCTTCTTACTGTCTTTCTTAACTTATGCTCGCTAATGAACAGGAAATCACAGGAGCAGAATCCCCACACCAGCCCATCGGCATCCCGTGCCTTCATACCCATCCATCGCCTTCCATTTTCCATCCCGCACGTCCCCCATCCTTCATGCCTGCACCACAGCTAACAAAAGCAAGACAGGACCACAAAGCCTCCTGCTGCTGAGCAGCCTTCCTACCTACCCTGTTCCCCGGCGTTCCCGTTCCCATCTCCGCTCCTACGGCCCCTATCAAACCTCTCTCCAGAACAAACGACCGCGAACCACGAACAAACAAAGCGAGGGTATACGGCGAAAGGTACGCGATAAATGGTGATAGGGGGGGGGGGAGGTAAATGGTAAGTCGCGTGCGGGTTCCTCTGAATGGCTAACGGTAATAGGGAACGATCAAACGATATATTGTATATGGGCGAACAAGCGAACAATCAATGGCAAACGGTCAACAGCGAACGGCAAATAGAGCAACGAACAAGCGAACAGATACGGGAAATAACGGGCGATAAAACTGCGATGGCAATGTGAACATGTCTGGCATGTGAAGAACATGCCAGACATGTTCGGAGGATGTTGGGTAGTGTGAGCATGCCGAGCAGTATCTCCGGCCTTCCATGGTTTCCACCATATTCTACTTGAGGGCAAAGCAGGAGGATGGGCCAGGCCGGAATATAATTCAAATTATTAGCTTTATTTGTTCATCTACTTTCACAAACCTTGATCCACTACCTATCTTGGCATTTTATTCCGTGGACCCGAAAGTGTTGATCTGCCTTCTGTCTGGCCTTTCCTGGTCAGAATAATGGAATTGGTGGATATGGACAACAACCTCCTGATATCTGCAAGCTTCGACAGCCTACTACGTCCTTAGGGTGCACGTTGATGCACATTAATGCTACGGACGAATGTGAGGCTTTGTACCAAGTCCAGCTTCTCGATTTCCCGAAATAAACCCTGCAGATGTCCGCAGGTACACTAATATTCGTGACAGGAACACTTCATATCCGGTGTGAAGGAGGGCCGGGGTGTCCTACTAGACGAGTGATAAGTGCATTTGCATGTCCCAGCAATGATGGCATTCGATATTTTCTCGTTAAACTGCGCGAAAATGCAATTCTTGATGCCGTAGACAAGAGCCAAGAACTAGGAATTCTAGAGAAGATCGCCGGGAGTGTATCAGAAATGTATGTCAAAATACCTCACAATATTATCTGCTAATATGTAAACCTAGGTTCCTCCTGATTTCCTTGAATATTGACGAAATCTTGAGAGAGTCAACGCTCTATCGGTGACGAGAGAGGCTTGGCGCTGGGGCGGATGGATTTCAGTTCGGTTATGCGTATGGTGCGATGATAGAACGCAAAAGAACAGAGGGTCGGGGTGAAGTAAGACTCAGAATGGCGGTTATGGTGTGAATCGATCATGCTGAACGGCTATTCCAAGCGGACGAGCTCTGGCGGTCGAGCTGGGTTCCACGGATTTCAAGACTAGCAACCACCCTTCGATGTCAACACTGGTCGGTTGCCGTCAAGAGCTTTTGACGGTGGGCTATAAGGCGTCAACCGTGCGACTGGTACACTTTACTCTCCAAGAGTACCTTTGCGCTCATCCAAATATTGTCAGCAGACCCGACACGGCAATGGGGGAGATCTGCTTGGCATATCTAAAGTGCCGGCAGGTCAAGGCCCTTTCGACTCATCTACCTTCTGAGGCCCGGGATACACCCTCTCTAGAATATCGCTCCGCGCGCTGGGGAATCCTTGCGAAAACGGAACTCTCGCCCTGCGGGGGATTACTTGCCCTGAAGCAATTCCTCGAGTTTGATTGCCGCATCTCTACCAAATCTTTTTTAGCGCAAGTGGAGAATTTAGGTCTTGCGTGTCGTGATACATGGCCTCGGTTTACTGGGCTGCGCTGCGCATCCTTCCTTGGAATTGTCGGGATTGTGGCTGTTTTAGTAGAAGTCGGATTTTGGGATATCAGCGAAGGAGATTTTTGAGACGATACGGCAATTGCGTGGGCGGCTCATAATGGGCACGGGGAAGCAGGGGAAATGCTTCCCGGGCTCCCAGAGGTCGACTCCGACCAGCTGGGTAATCACCACCTCAGTTGCTGCTACCTATGGACATGAAGAAGTGGTGGAAGTAGTGTGCGGGCGGGAAGAGGTCAACGCCGACAAGTCGGGCGGTGACGGCCAATCACCGCTCTCGCTCGCTGCTTGGTTTGCACATGGGGAAGTTGTGAGAATGCTGCCGGGGTGGGAAGATGTCAGCCACGGCGAGCCAGATAATGACGGCCAAACACCGCTCTCCAATGCCGTTTGGAAGGGACATGAGGGGGTTGCGTATATATTACTGGGGCGGGACTAGGTCAACCCCGACGAGCCAGACAATTTCAGCCGAACACCGCTCTCGCATACCACTGGTCATGGACACGAGGGAGTCGTGGAAATCTTTCTCCGGCGGGAAGTGGTCAACACTGAAAAGCCAAAAAATAAAAGCAAAACACCGCAAACAAAAGCCGATTAGGATGGACATGAGGAGGTAGTGAAAATACTACTCGGGGATGAAGATGTCAACAGCAACGTAGACAATGACGGCCGAACACCTCTCATTGGTCGCTAGTCATGGCCATCAGAAGGTTGTAGCTGAGGTACAATCCCACAAGCCCAGCGCGATTTGAGGCCTAGGAAACACCGTCTTGTCGAAGCCGCCACCCCTCCTTCCCTTCGCGACCACCGTACTCACGGAAGCCCTCCTTGGAAATCACCACTTGCAGTCTAATAAAATCTCTCGAGATGGGCCCGGAGCGCACACATATGTCTCCATGCCGATGTGAACCTCCTTGGTGACTCACTTTTAAACTCGAAGGTTGGTTGGTAAATTTCTATTTACCTAGCACGGCAAACTCTGGAACCAGTTCTATTGCTGTGACCAAGTCTAGTTTATGTTCACACCTGGCAGTTTTCCTCTTATCATTGATTTTTCCCCAGCAGTACGTTCTTGCAGGCGTATTTTTTTTATTTTGTTCTCCCCTTGCACGATAGCTAAACATATAAAGTCTTGATCAAATAGAAGAGTGGTGTACGATAGCGCAATATGTCTTGTGACCATTGTGACCAACTATGTACAGACTTAATGACACGGCTCCAAAAATAATTTACAATGTCAGACTGAGCAGACACCAATTAGCCACCGATCCCCGATAACACAACTGGCGAGATCAGGAGGTAAGGACACCTCCGCACAGCCCGCCGGAAAGCGACTCAGCAATAATAAAGCCCTTCACGATGACGGGAAGCAAGTATCAAACGACTCTTTCAGCTCCCATAGTAGTGACCCCCCCTGACTGGTTAGAAGAAGAGATACCAGAGAGCCCGAGCAGCGGTACAGTTGCATCGCCCAGTGAATCGGCGGAAGAGTAGAATGAATGTGGGTTTCTTTTTTTTTTTCTGGCATAATACGATATTAGCTATGTCAGAGCCGATGCCGTGTTGCGATGATAGACGGATGTGCGAGTCAAGGTATCCTTTGTAGATAATTGTGTAGTGGTAGACGAGAACTGGACACACAGGACTCGAAAGAGCCCTCCGAGAAACAACCAAAAACAAAAACAAAAAACAAAAACGACGTTGAAGAATCTGGAATTGCTTTATGATACCTTCACTGCGTATCCCTCCTTGCCGGACTATTCCCCCGTACTCAGAATGTATATCACTCAGTTAAAAGAGCTCGGGGTAGCACATGTGGAGCAGACGAATTAGGTTGGTCCCCCCCCGCGTACCGGGTTCATCCAGTGACGGATTCGAAACCAGTTGTCTGCAAGCAAGCAATAAATCGGAAACTTATGGTATGATAATTATGGTAATAATTATGTGAATCCCCACAGTACGATACCTGTAACCCTACCCGTTGTGTTAATAACCGCGATCAAGAAATATCACTCGATAGACGAACACCCGTTTTCCAAAGCCCACGCCCAGCAAAACAGAACCACCAACCCACCGGCTCAGCCGGGGTGGACGGGAGCAGGCTCGCGTTGGCCTGATGAAGGAACATATTATGGGAAGCCGGTCAATTAGTAATATTATATATGATAGAATCCTCTAATGGAGAAACCTAGGTTCATATCCCTCTACACGCTAACGGAAAATTGCCAGAGATACAATCTCCGACAATCCCCACAACCGACAGCAATTTCCCGTACACGATTATACAACAAAGACTAGGATATATATGTCTCCCTCAATCCTCACGGCTGCTGGACGGATGATGCAAGATATCGGTGGATGAGGGAAGTTGGCGTGCTGGTACCCTTTCGTCGACAATCACTCGACCTTTAGAACGACGCCTCCTCCCTCACCGACCCATGAACAATCATTGATGGATACTATGGATTGCACTTTCCGGAACTGGATAAATAATTGATAAGAATTGGGAAGCCAGATATATACACCCCACACACTGGTCGCCTACGCTCCAGATATGAAAATACGATTACATTGACAGCGCAAAGCTACGATTGCACCCCCCCCTCCGTCGCCTCCTACTACTTTTTCCGCATTTGTATCTCCCGCTGTCACCTCCCGTTCTTCTCTCTATGCATTAGAACCATCTCTTCGTCCATCTCCTGCAGCCTCATTCTCCGCCATTGTCTTTTACTACACCACCCTTTCAACATGCTGGCTACCATTCCGGCATGGCTCTTCCTAGCCTCCAGATTATTCCCATGACTTGCGACCTTCATCGCCTCCTTCCCTCCGTCTCCCGAGCCTCAGGAAGGCGGTCACCTCATCCTTGACAATAGCCCTCACCCCATCACTATGAGCGTTCTTGATGGCAATCAACATTGACTTAAGCCACTTGTTGCCATCGCCAATCTTTATGCTCCGCCTTGTGCGAGATTTCGCTCCAAGCGGCCGGAGATCACATCCACCCTTCGTTGCATCTCTGAACGCCCGTTTTCTGTGGCTCCTAGGGACAACCTGGCATTCGGTGGCGCCCGTCGGAGTGCACATGTCGTGTAGGGTGGTGCGCGGGAGGGTTGGGCTGTGGTTGTGGCGCTGCATATGGGCTTTGAACTGGCGTGTCGTGTTCGCCGTCGACTGGGGTTAGGCCAAAATTGTCTATTGTTGGGCTGATATTTCACTTCGTGACTGTGCAGATGTTGGAGCCATGACAGGAGGCGACGTATGAGTGCCCGAGGCTCTCCCGGATTTCGGATGACTCGTCCATGAATCTCTGCAGATAGCTGGGGCTCTTATAGTTCTGTGACGAGTGGCACGAGTCTTTGTATTGAGCGCCGTCCGTCGCGCCAGTGACGAACATGGGACATTCGTGGTTCGGGCGCGGGGCAATTGTAGCGCAAGGCCCATTTTGGGTATCGGGGTTGGCTGGGCCGTGGGCATTCGCGGTCGAGAGGGATTGGAAAGCTTCGCCAACGTCGTTGATGCAGTGCTTCAAGATAATGGAGCGGGTGTAGGCAATGGTCTCGAAGCCCATTAGCGTGCCCCTCTCGATTATCGAAGCACCGCCGCCATTCGGGTTTAGGTGCGACTAAAGTTATTCAGTGACTAGGCGGCTCTAAAATCACTTCACGAGCAGGAGGAGTCTGTTTGTATCAAGGATCAGATCATAGAGTTTTCTCAGCTGAGCCTTATTCTCCTACGTCTGGGCGCCCCCTGCCGGTGGTGTGTGTATTCGAAATAGATATCTGGCACTCGAGGAATAAACAGAGTATCGTTCAAGAGCTTCGAAACCTTCTCCCTAATGGCAAGGGGCTAGGCAACAACAACAGCCCACAATCCACTCCTTTCGCTCGCCGCCGTCAGAGCCTTCCCATCCGGGCCAGGTGGCGGCTTCCGGGATCTCTCCCAAAGCGAATCCTTCCATCCCTTCTTTTCCGCTTCGACAACACTCCTCTCACCAAGTACCCACCCCCCACGTCAAGCGCATTAAAAACACCCAGCTCCCCCCCATCTGTGCCGAGCACTCAAGCGCCGCCTCACCCCCTCCGCTGCTTAGTCCACGAACTGAAGCACTCGACAAACAGATCCCCCATCACGCAGTGAGAAACACGTCGAAGTACATACGTGATATGAGATTGTTAATCGCGTTCAAGGAAATAGTCAATTGGTGCTTACTACACTTCCTCGCATAGATGGGCCAGAATTGGAGATTTGGGCAGCCGAGAGTCCTATGCGCCAGGTCCGCTAGATGCAAAGTGGCGACATCCGCGATCACAGACTTTGTTTGGTCCCTTACCGATGGCGGAAATCTGATGTGAGACGCCGCGAGCGGTCTGTGGTAGGCGAGCGGGCGTATCAGAAAGGAACGGTGGGGGCCATCTGCACGGAGGTCGTCACCCCTGCCTCCACCTTATTCCGCTGATACCACTTCGGGGTGCGCGAATAGCTGTGCAGCATTTGCATATTAGGTCTCCTCCGGGGGCGTTTTCCGGGGTGGAAGATGGTGGAGCGTCTCGTCCGGCTACAGCAGCGGGGTTGGGCGGCCGTAGCACATCTCGTAGATTCTGGGATCGCCCTCCGCCAGCAGACCGGGAGGGAGGTGGTCGCCGCACTGCTCAAGTCTTAGTCGGACCTACTACTCCACGGGCGGCTTTTCTTATCACTATCGCGGGGGGAGCAAACAACAACGGAGGGGATGTGGCTGCTAGGTCCCTCAACCGGTCTGGAATCGTGGTGTAGAGGTGGCGGAACTGGGGGAGGATATTCGGAAGCGGGAGCCGCTCCCGTATAATTCAAACTAATATACTGTACCGCAGAGGTAGGGCTCCTGGTAGTTGGTTTTCGAAATTTTTGTCATCAATTGCATGATTTGTCTTGACAAGTGGACATTGGAGTGAGTGGAGCTTGGAGATAAAACTGCTTAAGGGCTGGCCCGGATGATGTTTTGTGAACTGAAATTGATTCCAAACCACGAGTCTCCTTTTGATTGAAGCTCTACGGTCAAGACGCCCTGTAAGCCTCTCGAAGATCTGTTTCCAAAGATCCATTGTTTTTTCCATCACCCAGATTCGGAGGTTCAGCCGGTTAGCTTGTGATGAGGTGAGACACAGGTAGGATTGGTTGGACGATGGGCAACGTCGGGTTCCTTCTAACGTCTGCTACGAAAATTATTTCTGCGGTGGATTAGTTTTTAACCTTCACGACCAAGCGCTCACTACTCGCACAATTGGACAGACTAACCTCTGTGCAGGAAGGTCCCACCAATGATGGTACTTGTAGCTTAGAACTATCGTGCTCGAGTGACTGTACGAGTACTTGTGAGGCTGAAAATCGTGGGTTGGTCCGTGATAATCTAATGTTTACCACAGTAGCTACACTTGAGAATTCCTGCTGCAATAGTCGTAAAGACAATTCTACATGCTGACCAGGTATTCAAGGTTACTGACTATAGATTTATGTCGAAAACGGCGTTGAAAATGGGTGCACAGTCGTGACATGAAATTTACCGGACTTTTGGAGAAACATTCTTTATTACAGGTTTAAAAATTTCCTCACTAATATATAAGGAAGGCCGTTGCAACCATACGATGCAATATTCTGTTGCTGCCGCATATCTAATTCCTACATTGTCCGCTAACTTTCTTGTCTCGAATATACACTGGCAGGGGGGGTGGGGGCAGGAAAAAACTGTTAGACCACTCTCATAATGAGTGTTGAAGTCTCACGCTTTGAACGGATGCCTATAGCTCAGTTTTCGACCTTCGGTTGACGGTTATCATGCTCTTCACAATCACACACTATCCCCAGGCCACACGATCGCTCTCACCACCCTACCAATAATCCTATGGGATAAACCTTTGCCCTGTTGACTCTGCCCTCTCGTCCATTTTTTCGCCTTCTCTTCTTCAAACCCTCCGCTCTGATCTGTTTTACGATACTCAAATTCTTCGTGCCCTGTCCCTTCGTTCTTTTCTTCTTTCTTCTTTCCCGCTTTTCCTTCATCTCAACTATTTCTCCAATCACGATACCATTTGATAGTCTCTTCCCCTACCAAGTCCATCGAGTGCCAATTTGTCCAAATGAGAAATTAAGCGAATTGCCCTTTGCCTTGAAGATCTCACCAAGCTTCACGGAGCTCGGAAACAATCGCGAGACAAAAAAGCACAGAACCGTTGCCACCACGGTATGCTGTCAGTTTATTGTGCACACAGAGTTGTTGCTACCGTGATCAACTCTATTGGTCACCTCATTCTTCGCGCAAAAAAGCGTGGTCATAATACAGCTGCCCACACCAAGCCAGGGTTCTTAACTTTAAATAAATTTCAGTACAGTAGTTACCGGTTGATATGCGGTAAGGGGAACTGGTCTCACTTTGATCGAACCAAGTAAGCGAGTGATATGATATGATGCGATAAGTCAGCCAAGTTGCGAGCTTGGCACCCGCCGAGAATATCATTTCACGGGAATAACTTTTCTTCAGGAGAAGGGTGAGAAGAAACAGACCCACGGCAGAACTGGGTGGGTGAGGTGCGGTGCACCCGCTCCCCACGATGGGAACTGAGGATCCCGCCACCACCACCAACAACCTACTCTTTCCGTCCGCCGAGAAATTCGTGCTCCGACTTGTTCTCGCAGGGAGATTGCAATCCGGCAACGTAGGCCTTGACAACACTCCAATCTCCTTCGGACTCTAGCCCGGGTGGGAACCGGAAGCTTCCTTTAATCAGCGTCCGTGGACAACGAAACGAGCTTCGAGAGCTTTCCCGACCATCCTCTCTGGGAAACCGTGGATGTTGCTCGACATGCTCAGATCCTGCTCAATGGGCTGCGAACACGTGCGGAATTGTCGCAATATTGTTTCCTTACTGGGATAATTGTTTCGCTCGTTCGGATAGAGGTTTCGGCGATGCGATTAGGCTTTAGGTGTCCATGGGGGGAGACGACGCATCTGTCGGAAGCAGAATATGTATCCGTCGCGAGTGGAAGTGCTAAAGGGACTGAGCGGAGACCACGGAATGTGATTGTCCTCATGAAACATGTCTTTGCAAGGCCCTCACCGTTTAGTTTCATAGTACCCATTTGTTTCCGGCCGTGTTTTAGTTCCATCACCGTCCAGGAAGCTGTCGCCGTTCACAAAGCTGTGGCCAGTTAAAAATCTTATCCTTCTATCGCTACCTATCCCGCTACTTCCGTCATGGGGCCTCCGGCAGTCCCGCGGCCATCGCCGAAGCTGATAGGGTTTGACTAACACGTCCTAGATGCAACCGTGTGTAAACCCGCTGAGAAGGCTGCTGCAAAGACAATGGAACTGTGGGAGAAGAGTGTGGAACGTTACGGAAAGTGGGTCGGAGATTGGGGGGAAGCAGCTGAGAAGACAGCACGGGGGGAACGCAGAACGAAAACGAGGGATGGGCCATTCAGCACAACGGAGAGGTGGAAAGAAGAGGGCTGGGGAGCGGGGGCAGTTAGGAGCCATTCTGGAACCCCTTGTTTACAACCCAATCGGAGAAAGCACTACCTCGAAATTTGATATACTGTCCCCCTCCCCTCTCGCCCGCCAACCCTCTCGCCCGCCCACCCATCACCAATGCTCGTAAACACGTGAAGGAAGAGGTGCAAGAGGAAGATCTCCGTGACCCCAATTGCACCGACACCTGCTGGGTCAAGATTAAATTGGCAGGGGGTGGACGAAATTAGTGCTCGTGGGTGTGAGAGGCTAGTTGGGGATGTTGCCCCGAGGATCGGAGGGTGGGTGGGGACGAGGGCACTAGGCGGTGACTAGAGGGGAGCCATGTGGACAGTGGTTTTGAGGGTGGTTGTTCGGAGGGCATGGTTTGAGGGATGGTGGAGATACCACCCTCTCTGCCAGTATCATTATGATTCAGGTCATAGAAAATTGAATGGTATCACACCGTCAATTGTAAGCATGTTGGGAGGTGTGAAATCACCGGAAGTACTGGCTGGAAATATGTAGTACCTCCCAGCGCGGGCAGGACTTCGCCCGATCCCTCTTGTTGATTCCACTGTGACCACTGACTGGGATTCAAAACACAGCATACATTTGATGTAGCCAAAGAGGGTTAGGGTTGTATTTGTGAGATCCGGGCCCCGCTATAATGCGATATAACGGAACTGATGATAGAGTCGAGGTACTATGAATTATGTCTCAGCGCGACCGATGGAATTACAGGTAGGTGCGGAGGGAAATATTTTGTGGAGGTAAACTCCTTGCAAATTTAGACAGGCTTGTGCAACTCCACTTTCAACCAAGGATGGCAGTTTAAAGGTAATGGCCGTGGTTCACATTACGATGGGCAAAATACAAAACAGACGTTGACCTAACAGCTTAAAAAATGACCTGGAAGAAAGATGAGAGACGAGGATATGGAAAAATTCTAAACAGAACACCGGGAGGGGACAAGTGGAAAAAACGAATCAAAAAAAAGAGATATACATCGTAAATATCCAGCTGAAACTGATGAAGAACGCAGCTACAGAAAAGGTTTGCCAATGGTGCGTTCGAGTGGACTCTGGGATCGTCCACGCAGGAGCCTTGCACGACAATTATCTATGGAATGAGGGTACGTGTGGTACGGAAGAAGGGGGGGTCCGGAGGAGAGTGGCTAAAGGACAAACAAGGAAGGCAATTATAATATTGCGGCCGATAGCAAGAGCGAGAGTTGGTCTGGTGTGGGGATTGGTGTCGGTTTAGCTGGGAGGGTGCGGGACATCAGGCGGCCATCACGAAGGGGGTAGAGGGGGGGTCAGCGGCTGGACTGACGGGGCGGCGGGATCTGTGGACTCGCGAACAGAGTCATTTGTATCAGGTATCCCATCAGGCTCGCCGGGGTCTGCTGATGGGAGGACTGTGATGTCAGCGTTAGGATCGACATCCTTTAATTTGATCTCCACCACGGACTCACTCTCATGCCCACCGGAGGCTGGGGGTAGTGATTAATATAATTAGACTATGATCGGGGAAGAGAGTATTGTGGTTCTTGTCATTTCTGCGTCTCCGGAGGTGTGCTATATATACACAAACTCTACTTCTGTCAAACCTTTCTTCCCATCTCCGCCGCTCATCGTTCATCTTCCTTCTTGCACACCAACTCAGTCCAGTTCTCGTGCCTTCCCACCATCTCAAACTATTCCAATACACATACTGTCTCCCCCTCGTTTCCTAATCAACATAGTGTGACACTTTCGAGTCTCAGCCTCCTAAACCTTAGGCTCATACCGTCCACGGTTTCACTATCCTCATGGCTGAAACTCAACTAACACTTCCGCTACACTTTACTCTTAGACAACAACACCATTTCCAAATCTCTGACAATCTCCAAACAAACTAATGCACCTCTAGGCTTCCAAGTCCACCATCCAGTGATCGCCTTGGCAACCTATTAGTATCTGGAACCTTCGTGAATTTCAACAGTGATTAGCCACTAGCATCTGTTGTCCCGGAATTGATATGGCCCGATCCCCGCGCGATTCTCCCCGCGGGATTCTCACAATTTCCCACGGCCTTCGGAGAGCACCCAGCACAGGTTTTGAGTGTCTGGCGTGGCGGTGTGGACATCCTTCCCGTCCAAAGGCAGCTCTACTACCCTCGCGTGCCGCGACCCAGCGGCCCACGAGAGTGGTGTAGGGCCATGTTTAGTGACTATCCTATCGGGATAGTCATAATTTCGTTGCGTAAACAGTCTTTACAACCCCCTGATACCCCCTCCAGGTGGGGAACAAGAGTGGCATCTGGCGATATTGAATGTCCACCTGGTCGGGATTGACATTACCCCCAGGTCCTAAATGCATGCTTCCTACGCCATCATGCCGGTTCCCAGCGGCCCAGGAGATTTCTTTCCGGCCGTATCTGTTGTCTTCCAGGTCAGGATTAACATCCGCTTACCCCCAATGGCAATTGCGTAATAACATCAGGTGAGCAGGTATATGGTCATACAATCCCTTGAGACGCATGAGCACAAGTGCTTTTCCATTTTACGTCATACCCCCCTCTTGTATGGTCTCCCCAGTAATGAGAAGGTCATAAAAATGGAGTTGTTGAGGTGTCCTGAAGAGGAGTTGGCCAAAGATCCCGGACACTTCTAACATTGGGGTATTTCAAGAGAACCCGCGCAATTGTTGGTCGCGGACTGGGCAATAGGGTTCAATCACCGGAGAGGTACTCTTGCAGGGCATAGTCAATCAGTCGAACGGTAGATGAAGACCCCTCGACGTCAACAAGGCCCTGAGAAGATGACGGGAGTGTCCGTAATGTTGGTACGTTTTCTACATCGCGATCTGCGGATCCCAGCTCCACTCCCAATGCATCGAAGAGCTCCACGGCGCGTCACGGCAGTCCCGAATACAGGACCCACATTAGAACCTGAAGCCCGGGTACTGGGTTGTATCCCTCTTCACCTTCACACCGGTTAGAGTAGCTGTGTAGACACCCCGTAGTCCATTGCCGAGTGTCATTTTCCTACGTTTCTTTCTTCTATGATAAATGTTAACACTAGCAAGAATAGAGTTGATGTTTAGCGAAACAACAAGGAATATAGTATCAATTGTTGACAAGTGTTCATTGATAGGCTGCAAATGTTACATGGTGCAACCCACATATCAGATGACCTTACCAAGATAACAGTCATAACGCCTGCTCATAAATCATAGTCCAGCGCCTGTGACTTGGGGTACCTCGCTAGCCTCAATGCCGGATAGTTCCTAATATCTTTGGCGCTGGGACTGATGGGTATCATAACCGCCTCGGTGAAATATCTTTGGATATCTTCTTTGACGTGGGACCTGCCCGCGAGGAATATTCGTGTGGTAGGGGACTCCCAAACAATATCTCTCAGTGACTCCCTGGGGCCCGGCAGATGCTTTGGCAAGCACTCGTCTAGGGAACCGATAGAGATAAAAAACGCAGTGCTGCAGAGCAGTAGAGATCCTCGGCAATCCCGTCACATCGGGAGGTCGCATGCCCCTGCCACCATTCTCGTTCATCTTTTCCTCAGACGCCTTACCTGGGTATTTCATGGTCTCGCTCCTTCCTACCGGCCCATTGGGGATGCTCCCATGATGTTCGTTACTGTCGGTTCCAACTCGGAAACGTGGTTGTGGTGGGAGCGTCAGCGGGCGGTATTCTCCGTCTTTCCTGGTTCGCGTAAACCGTTGATCACCAGCGCGCTGTTTTTGCTCGCCATGAGCGGTATTCGTTTAGTTCGTAGAATCCGGCCACTTACCTGAGTTATGTCTCGCCCACTCCCAGATTCCCGGGGCGAAATAGGACAATTTTGCCTGCTCCACTCTCACATGCTCTCAACTCGCGGAGTTCCCAGGTTTCCAAATGCCAATCCCCAGCACCGCCGAATCCGTCGGTGCGCACGCCTTGATTTCGGTTATTTGGCCCAAGGGGAGAGAGCCAGTGCATAATCGGTGCATCCCCATCGGAGTAATAGACATGGTCGTTAAAACATCCAATGATGTTATTGCAGGCGGCATTACCGTCGCCCTTGTTGACAGATTGAATATTCATAGTCGGGGCCACCGCGCCCCCTCCGGAGTTTCGGTTGGAAGTAGAAACGATGTGGGAATTTGCAGAGGTAATTTGGGTCGGTATAGCTTGTTGAAGGGTTCCAGTACTGGTACTGGTTTTGCAATGATCGTGGCTCGACAGAACAGTTGGGGTGACATGCCTGATATTCATATCCAATCATCTGCTCATCTGCAGAGAATATATCACTAATGTCAGACATGTGACACGAACACTGCTCTTCAGTCCACATCGTTGCGAGAATACAGCTGACTGTCAGTGCCATACTTTGGGTGGTTGATAGCTGAGGATTGTGATTTAGCATACCGGTAGTCTACTCACCCAGTGGTCCTTCATGCATGACGGGTTAGCACTTGAATTATACAAGCGCGACAACTTGTTAACATACGAACTCTGTAGTCCACCCCCCACTAAGCGCTAGTCTGTATGGGGAAGACACAGCCAGCCGACCGAAGCCTTTGGAACAGACTGGAACCGTAGCTAGCGAGGCAATCCATAGCTGGCGTAGAGAAAGAGAGGAGATGTTCGAGAACTGTCTTAACCGAAGGAAAAGAGCTATATCACTCGATCAGCGGCTCGGGCCGCTGCTGGGGGTGGAGTGAATCTCGATCGTCTGGTTTTTGGGCTCGGTAGTTGCTTTTCATGCTTTGGGTTGCGCTGGCTAGGCTTTGTAGGTGAAGGGAAGATGTGGGTGGGGAGGTAGTTGATATATTGGTCATTACACATCCGTTTCCCAAACAAAAGTAAGGCCCTGTTCGGCACGGCAAAAATACGATAGTATTTCCACTTTTACGGAGTATTTTTCACGTCATTTTTATTTTAGTTTGACATAGGGTTCGGCAACAACAAAGACTATAGTATTTTTGTATGGTTCGTGCCATTCAAAACATGCACGGGGCTGAAAAAATGAGTTACTGGTGGCTGTGCCTCTTTTGATGCCAAGACTTGAATTCCCCTTTGAATCATGGCACAGGGTTTAAATTATAATATATCAGGAATATATTTAGGGATGAATAATATGAGATCATAATAACTATATATGGAAGAAACAATCGTAGTTGTTATCAGGTGTATCTGATGCTTGTTATTTGGTTACTGATACAAGGATTTAAGGCATACAAATTGAGAAGGCTTATCAGGCCAGGCTTGTTAGTCTGGTAAGGTTTTCGTGTTATGTTTTATATTTCATTTTATGAATTGATTGATGCATTAGTTATATTGTTTTGGTTTAGGCTATAGGATAGCTACAAAAAAGTGTTTATCGACTGGTAAACTCTTAGAACATAGAGAAAGCCAACTTCAACAGATACAGTTCTGAATATCCACGGTTCCACAGTTTCTTCTTTGCAATTGGCATTCTAAAAGGGTTTTCAGTCAGTGACTTAGAAAGCTAGCAATATAGTAGCAGACACCTGTACAGCAACTATATCAAGATCTCCAATAGATATATCGATATCGCACTCCTTTAAGGTCTGAGTATAGTTATTGATACCCATATTGCAAGATGCTCTTACTTGGCACCCTCAGCACACCCAGGAGAACATGTTATGTGTTTTTAACTTCAACTGCAGTTGTGAATAGGGAAATATGAGAGGCAGATGATGCCAGACCTCTAGCTGACATATTGTTGTCCAACTCAAGCAGCACCTGAGAGTTGGTAGAGGCACTCCAGCATCACAGAAAAAGCCTTGCCAGGATATCCAATAGGACAGGATGATCATGCCAGTTACCACACCTACACAGGGGTAGAGACCAGATGCGGCAGTTGTAGATCCAAGCGATTGGATCTTAAACTTCAGAATATCCACGTTTTTTGAGATTTTAGCTAGACCTAGAATATTGAGAAGTCAGGATATTGTAAGCTATCCCAAGACAAATCATACTGAGATGTGTTATAGAGGTAGTAATTGGGAAATCAGGACATCCAATCTAGAAATGCAGGAAGAAGTACTGACGTCTCTTGGAACGACATTTGGTTCAGCAAAATCAAGCAGCCATCCGGCTATGGTAATGCTTAGAAGGAATGAACATCAAGCTTGGTTCCCTCATATATATTTCAATATCAAAAAGCATGTACATAGCAGAAAGGCAAAACAATTTTTACTTATCCCCATGATATTCGCAAACAAGGAACAGATTTGATTTGAACAAGGTTACAATAAGACCAGCAGTCTTTTGCAGATAAGAGCTGTACAAAAGAGAAATGATCTTCCTGATGCGACAACAGTAGTCAATAATTATCTTCTACTGCTTACACTTACACCTGGTACTGGTTACTGATTACGAATTCAGGTATTAGTTGATACCTGTTATGTTTTGTGTTTAGTTGCCAGTATTGGTTTGATACTGTATATGTTTTATGTTTGGTTTGAAGAAGTTGTTTGATACTTTATAAGTTTTATGTTTGGTTGCGAGTATCACTTTGATACTCTATATGTTTTATATTTGGTTTTGAGTATTGGTTTGATACTTTATATGTTTCATGTTTGGCTTTGACTGTTAGTTTGAGACTTTATATATTTTATATTGGGTTTTGAAGCTACCAATTTGGAACTCTAGATGTTGTATAGTACAAGCCTTAAGGTAGCCTGATGAGTGTATTTAAAGGCTGCTATTCTTCGGGTTAGAAGAAGCAGACTTGGACAGTCATAGTTATTTAATATACTTGATTCAGCTCTTACGTACATGGGTTCACTTCGACAATCATTAGATTGAGATCTGCTAAACCCCTCAGATACTTCTCCAGTTGTGATGGAGTAAGGCATCAGTTCAACGGCGGTGGTTTAGATCTCTGGGCTTTGTTTCACTAGTTACCACTATTGGTAAAGAATATGAGCTCATTAATTCTACCCTCATCACATGACATGTGAGGTAGATACAATACTGTAATAACATCTTGAAACAGTTGTCGGGCCAGTTGACCACCTCATGGGAGAGGCAGTAATCGCGGCGGTAATAGGCTTAGTTCTGTACCAAGGTGGTTACTAGCGAATCCAAGTCCTCAGGCCTTTGCGGTGGTTACAGAGTAGACTTGTTACTATGTCGCTACTACTCAAGTCGCTGAGGTGTTAGCTAGATAGCAAACTAAGATTCTAGAAGGGAACTGGAGAGAGTAACTGTTCAATCGAGTATATTGAATAAAGCTCTCTCTACTGAAGTCTGCTCTTTCTAACGTAAAGAATAGCAGTTCACAAATACACTTTATTAGAAAACCTGGAGCCCAATTCTCATAACATGTGAGACTGCAAAATGGTAGCCTTGAAGCTAAACACAAAACATATAGAGTATCACACTGATACACGACACCAAACATAAAACATATAAAGTATCAAATGAATACTCACAACAACATAGAAAACATATAGAGTATCAAACCGATACTTGAAGCCAAACACAAAACATACAGAGTATGAAACCAATACTCGAAACAAGACATAAAACATATAGAGAATCAACTAATAGCCAAAAATCCTAAACCAGTAACCAGTACCAGTTATATCCCTAAAACAAAATACAATGCTCGTTGCAAAATTTAACTACAAAATTGCTAATCCTGACTATCAGAATCAGAGTTCAGATAAGGATCCCAAAATCACGGGTGAATTGGGAGTACATCTGAATAGCTCTCCAAGCCATCCTTAGGAGGAGAATAACACATGAGAATAAATCCAGAAAATACTGTAGAAAACGTTTCTTCGGGCAGACTATCTGTCACCATGTTTCAACCAAATGTATCACATGTTCCAATTCTTGCATAGGTTCTCAACTATTTTCGCTGGCTGGATTTCCTCTGCAACTAACCAATAATTGTCCTCTGCCATACAGTTCTGTTAGGCATATGGAAATCCGAGACATGTGCACAGACCCACGGTGGGGTAACTGCGCACAGACCCTCAATTTACCGGAGCCAACAACCCGCTATGGTCCCCTTATAGGGCCCGCACGCCATCAGCGAGATTTTGAGAATTGCGTCACGCAACCAAAATGTCCTATCAATGAAGCCCACTTCATAACAACATATACGTTGCCGCCGTCCGACCGACCGCACGCCGTTCATAGGATATACTTGAGGAGACCATTGGCGACATCTTGGAAGTAGAATAGAGGAATTCTGTGGTAGGCGCAATGAGATCGTAGCCTTCAAAGTTAGGTTTTCTAAACTAGGGGCGAAAGCTGACAGGATGTTTTTGTCGAAATATTCTGCGAGGATATCCCCATAGTGGAAGCTTTGAGGGGTATACTAAAACCACCTTTACCATTCTGAAATGAGCTGTAGGTTGGTTGGTCCTAGTAATAGGACCCTTCTATGCAGGGCAGCGGACCAAGTGGATGCATGCTCAGAATGAACAATATAAATCAGTCGGAGCCCTTCAAGGCGTTGACACGTCAGGCTCAGACTTGTGATTGTCTCTAGGTGGCCCGGCATGAACCTGATCACTTCGTGACCGAGGAGACTACAGGGATGATAGTCAAGAAGACTGAAGTCATATAATGGTCTATGTGGACATCTAAGTTGGAGGCCGCTGTTTGGTATAACAAATAGTGCAGTCATCTCAATGAAGGAATACGATTCCAAGTCCGTGAAAGGGTGTGATAAGTTTTCAGGTCAACCGGTGTTCGCACTTATAAGATCTGGGACGTTTGCGTATTAAAACCAGAGTAGTACTTCGGAGGCATAGTAGTTAGAAGTAGTCCATGAACACTCAGGTGCAGGATATAAATATGGAAGTTCCTCCGGAGCTTTACGGACATCATCAAGCAACCCAGAAGAAATCTTATCAATATAACATTGTTTGCCTCATAAATCTTTACCTTACTTTTGCTTTATCCAGACTGTCACAGTTCTGTGGCAGATAGTGGAAGGAGATGTTTCCGGCAGGTAGTGGAAGGAGATGGTTCTGCATCATGACGAGGATATTCGTCATGGGGTTTCATTGGTTATATGTTACTTTCACGCACATGACCTATTAAGAGGTCATGGGGGCAGCGCACGAGGCCTAGGGGGCTGCGCAGTTTGGTTTGCTTTCACGCGCATGACCTATTAAGAGGTCATGGGGGCAGCCCACGAGGCCACGGGGGCTGCGCAGTTTGATTTACTTTCACGCACATGACCTGTTTATAGGTCATGTGGTTTACGCACATGACCAATGATGCGGTCATATGATGTTTCTCATAAGTCACGATTATGACTCATAGTTGTTTTGATTTATAAGCGGGTTGAGTGAAGGACTATAAAAGGAGGCCAGTAGAGCCTGGTAGTTAGTTCTTCACGCAACCACCTATTATACTTTCTTACCTATACTATTAGGAATAAAATCTATTCTACCAACTCACACGTCCTATCGTGATATGATCTGATTATTAGCGTTCAAGCAAGGAACGTAGACATTGGTCTAAGAATAATAAACAGAGCCTCGATAGAGAATCGGAATCGGTCAAAGACACATACGATACAAGAGAAGTATTATATTATCCTTGACGACTAACTAAGAACTGTTGCCTGTCACAGAAGTACTCTAAGACACGAGGATAGGTAGGATATCTAACACTTGGTTGCGTCTCACCAGCGACACCCAACAACATGGAAGAAGGACAAGCAGGAGAAGGGGCAGGAGTAGCCCCAGCGGCCCCGCCAGCACCGCTAAACGTGCGGAGTATGACGGGGGAGCAACTGGAATATATGGTAGCCAGGCTTGGGCCAGGACCAAGAACGGAAAAACTTAGGCTCAGAAACCCCGACACTTTCGACGGAGAACCAACCAAACTCAGAGGATTCATCGTACAACTCAAGTTGTACTATAAAGCCAAAGAGTGGACAGAAGAACACAACGACAAAAAAATCAGATACGCAAAAACGCTGTTAAGAGGAACGGAAGAGAAATGGATCAACCCGATTGTGGAAGGAACGAACCCCAAGGTCTGGCACGAATGGGAAGAATTCGAAAGAGACCTCAGAGCTCAGTTCGAAGAAAAAGACAAAAGACAAAGAGCAAGAAACGAGATCGAAAAGATGGTACAAGGAAAAAACACGGTCATCGAGTTCTGGCACCACATGCAGCTATTGGCCCCAGATGCCGAGTACGATGCATACACCTTGCAGAGGCAACTCCTAAGCGGAGTCCACGAGGAATTACATGAGGCGTGGACCAACTCGGATCGTACGTTCAACAATACCGAAGACCTCGCTCAGTGGTTCGCAGAACCCGAGAACAGGAAGAACCAGGGCCGAAACAGCCGAACAACAACGGCGAATCAACAAAGCGGAACATCCGCAACAAGGACGACAACACAAGGAGGAGAAGTAATGGACGTAGATGCGATCAGAGGATCAAGACAGAGATTCCAAAGACCAGGGCAACAATTGGGACGAAACATCCGACAATTCAGGTCCAACCTCCCGAGGTTGACACCAGAAGAATTCCGAAAACGAAGAGACAGTAACCTGTGCTTACAGTGCGGAAAAGAAGGACACCGAGCGGCCGAATGTCCGGATAAGAACGCCAAGATCAGGGAAATGAAGAGTCAAGAAACGGCCGAGACGGAGGAGACTTTAAACGACAACAGTCCCCAGTAAGAAGTGGTCTGAGGGACGACCAACACGAGAAACCCACTAGGATTACACACATATCGACGGCAACGGACTATACGGCACAAATCAACACCACGAACAACAACAAAGACGACTCAGACCAGATGATGATAAAAATCAAAATACTCACAAAAAACGGAACGACTGAAACCAACGCGCTGATCGACTCAGGAGCAACAGAGCATTTCATCGACAGAAGATTCCGCAATACCCACCAGATACCCCTGAGGAAGATCGACAAACCAAGGGACATTTATGTGGTTAATGGGGAAAAAAGCAAAGCAGGCCTCATTACCCACATCGCAGAAATAGCCATGGAAATAGGACCCCACCAGGAAAGGATAATATTCCAGGTGGCAAATATGGTCAAACATACCGCCATCCTGGGAATACCATGGTTGAGAAGACACAATCCCAATATCGATTGGGAAAAGAGACAAATCAATTTCGGAAGCGAGAGGTGTACACGGGTATGCCTCAATGAATCACCAAAGATTGACACAGTTCCCACGGGACTCGCTCAATGGGAAAACGAATACAGCCGCATCACCGAAATCAGAGGCGGATCCGAAGAGATCCGCGTCCAACGACTGGATCCCACAGCAAAGATGCCGACCAAAGGGTCGAAGGAAGCTGCTGGACACGACTTGTACAGCATTCAAGAAGCAATCATCCCGGCCAAAGGGCAAGAGATAATAAAGACAGGAATAGCAATAGGACAACCCGATAGTACCTACGGACAAATTGCTCCACGCAGTGGGTTAGCGACCAGACATGGCCTAACCAGAGGCGCGGGGGTCATAGACGCAGACTACCGTGGAGAAATCAAGGTCCTATTGATAAACCTGAAAGAAGAAAACTACGAAGTCAAGAAAGGCGATCGAGTCGCACAGTTGATTATCGAGAAGATCGACAACCGAGGACTAAGGGAAGTAGACGGCCTCGAAGGAACAGAAAGAAAGGACCAAGGATTTGGAAGCTCCGGAAAAAATACACCCAACGAACCTAAGGAACGGCGCATTGATATCAACTTTATATCAGCAAGAACCTTCGGAAAGATGTATCGGAAGGGAGAACAAACCGGTGTTCTCAAATGGGATCAAGAAGAAGGAGGCACGACAATGGCAGAGGCCTCGACAATCAGTACCAGATTGGCGGTACGACAGGAAGCAACAAAAAAGAAAACGACACTAAGACAATTGGTACCAAGCGAATACCAGGACTTCTTAGACATGTTCGAAGAAGGAGAACGGACGGACCTGCCAGAGCATCGAGAAGAAGACCATAAGATCGACCTGGTACTGAGAGCGCCGTTCATGAAACTTTACTCTATGAGAGAAGAAGAGTTGAAGGCTCTAAGAGATTACCTCCAGCAGAATCTGGAAAGAGGATGGATACGGCCATCCTCATCGTCAGCAGGAGCACCAATATTATTCGTCAAAAAGAAGGACGGAAGTCTCAGACTATGTGTGCACTTCAGAGGACTGAACGCAGTCACCAAGGAAGATCGATATCCACTACCGTTGATCGACGAAGCATTGGACAGATTGGGAAAAGCCCAATACTATACGAAACTGGATATCAAGGATGCCTATCACAAGATTAGGATGGCCAAAGGAGACGAATGGAAAACGGCATTTCGGACAAGATACGGATTATACGAATACCTGGTAATGCTATTTGGATTGTGTAACGCACCGGCGACCTTCCAACGATGGATCAATACCAAACTCAGCAGATTCCTGGATATATGCTACATCATCTACTTAGACGATATTCGCATATATTCAGAAACTATGGAACGACATCGAAAAGACATCCGGAACGTTATGCAAGCTCTGAGGGAAGCGAAAGTCAAGCTTAAACCCACGAAATGCGAATTCCATCAGCAAGAAACGGAATACTTAGGGTTTATCATCAACCCGGAAGGAATAAGGAACGACCCTGTCAAAACGGAGGCAATCGACGTGTGGAAACCCGCGAAGAGCGTAAAAGGAGTACAGAGCTTCTTAGGCTTCTGTAACTTTTATTGCAGGTTCATCGAAGGGTTCAGCAGAGTGGCAAAACCACTATACGAAACAACCAAGAAGGATACCAAATGGAACTGGACCGATCGACAGCAAACAGCATTGGATGGATTAAGGAACAGACTCACCACCGCACCAATACTCCGACATTTCGACCCGAAACTACCAATCATGATAGAAACAGATGCATCCAACTACGTCTGTTCAGGGATCCTATCGCAATTAGGAGACGACAAACTATGGCGACCGGTGGCGTTCCGATCCAAAATAATGACCAAGGCAGAATGCAATTACGACATGCACGACAAGGAACTATTGGCAATAGTTCAAGCTCTCAAGACATGGAGAAAGTACGCCTTGGGAACAGAACACGATATCAGAGTGGTAACCGACCACAAGAACCTCCTTGCCTTTACGACCACGAAGGAACTCAATCAACGACAGGCGAGGTGGAGCGAAACACTATCTCAGTACTACATCAAAATCGAATACCGACCAGGAAAGCAAGGAGGACAGCCAGATGCTCTTACCAGAAGACAAGAAGATATGCCAACCAAAGACGACGAACTTATTCGGCAAAGGAAAGGAATCCTACTGCCGAAAGAAAGATACTTCAAGAAAGAAAAAGGAGAAGACGGAAGAAGCGAAACCATCAACGAAATGGAAACAGCCACACTCGCCAACGACGACCATGCAAAATGGATACGAAACACAATGGAAAAAGACACGGAGATGCGAGCGATCAGGAAAGCTTTAAACGAAAAGCAAAAAGAAATGCAGGGAATAGCATAGGGGCTATACGAAGAAAAAGAGGGATATCTTTGGTACGACGGAAAGATAAGAATCCCTGAGGACAAACTGCTCCGAACGGAAACAATACGAAGAAATCACGATATACCTCAAGCGGGACACGGCGGAATGCCCAAAACCACAGAACTGATCAGGAGATCATACTATTGGCCAACGATAAGGGATGACGTCAAAAGATATGTTAAGAACTGCGTGATATGCCAAAGGACAAAAGCAGTACGTCACGCGCCATATCGATTGCTAAAACCTGTCGAACCCCCTGGAAGGCCATGGCAATCTATCACTATGGATTTTATAACTGGACTTCCGGAATCGAATGGCTATGATGCAATATGGGTCGTTATCGATCGTCTGACGAAAATGGCCCACTTTATACCATGCAGAACGGACATGGATGCGAAGCAATTCTTCCACCTGTTCAAAGATCAGGTGTTTAGAATCCATGGACTACCGAAGGATATCATATCCGACAGAGGATCACTATTCACGGCAAATATCTGGAAAGAAATCACGCGACAATGGCAGATCGAGAGAAAACTCAGCACGGCATTTCACCCGCAAACCGACGGACAAACAGAAAGGACGAACGCAATACTGGAACAATACCTACGAGCATATGTCAATTATCAGCAAGATGATTGGGCAGAAATGCTAGCAACAGACGAGTTTGAATACAAAAAAGGAAAACAAGAAACAATCAAGACGACACCCTTCTTTGCGAACTATGGGTACGACCCAATATACGAACCGGCAAAATACAACATACCGGCACAGGCGATTCATACGAAGGATATGCAGAAGCTGCATAACATATTAAGAAAAGAAATATGTCACGCGCAAGAACAACAGAAGGAATACGCCGATCGTCACCGAAAACCCGATCCCAACCTTCAAATCAACGATAAAGTATGTTTGATACCAAGGAATATACAGACCACGAGACCATCAAGGAAACTGGATTACAAGAAACTAGGACCGTTCAGGATCATCGAACGTATCGGACTCAGCGCATATAAACTCGACCTCCGACGCACGATGAACAACACTCATCCTACATTTCACATCAGTCTCCTTGAACCCCACCAAGGCAACGCTTTTACATCACAAAAGAAACTTCCCCACCGCCCATCGAAATCGAAGGCGAAGACGAATACGAACTTGAGAAAATCATCGACTCAAGACTACACCGCAACAAACTCCAGTATCGAGCCAAGTGGGTCGGATACTCAGCAGAACACGATCAAGACTGGTACCAAGCCACTAACTTCAACAATGCACCCGATGCAATCACAGAATTCCACCAACGGTACCCGGGGAAACTAGTTTCCCCCAACCAGCCCGGACCTCAGCCCGCTGGGCGCTCCAGCGAACGAATACATCGCACCAGACGACTGGGTCCAACTCCGAGACCTACCATTGCCGAAGGGAGCCGCAAAAACAGACCATGAGTTCATGTCATGGACAGCATGCAGCGACGATGGGTGCCTGATACACCAGAGCAGCAAAGAAGGATCGGGGTGGTTCCCCACGGAAAAAACCAAAACGACATACTCCCCCACAAGATCACCATCTCCGGCCAGCGAGTTAAGCTGGAACCCAGAGACACACCAACCACCTCCACCACCACCATCACCCGAAACGACGACGGTTCCCGGGACGAGAACCAGGCGGATGGGGGCCAAAAAATCAAACGCCTGGCCCAAACTCAAGAAAGAAAAAAGGGTCCGTTGGGCCTATCAGCAGGTTCAAGACAGAGAACACCCGACGTCATCAAAGATGACAACCCATTCCGCTTCCTTCGAGATGAAGGAGAAACTACGACAGCAGAACAAAGAGCTAAAAGAAGAGCTCGAAAGAAAGACAAGCGGATGGATGGGTGCTATATCAGCCATGGAAAGATATAAAGGAGAAATGGAAGGAATGGCCCTAAGGATTAGGGCCTTGGAAAAAGAACTCGATAGGGAACGCTATGCGAGAAAAGAGGTGGAAAAAAGAGCAGTACGTATAGGTGGAGAAATGGACCACCTACGAAGGGATATCAGATGAGATCGGTACTAAGACAAGTACCATCGTAGAACCTCAAGGGACTGAGGTTGACGGAGAGGGGAGCTATTGTCACAGTTCTGTGGCAGATAGTGGAAGGAGATGTTTCCGGCAGGTAGTGGAAGGAGATGTTTCCGGCAGGTAGTGGAAGGAGATGGTTCTGCACCATG
>JACCEG010000014.1:407849-584048 GCA_014065205.1 Tuber brumale
TCATGTGGTTTACGCACATGACCAATGATGCGGTCATATGATGTTTTTCATGAGTCACGATTATGACTCATAGTTGTTTTGATTTATAAGCGGGTTGAGTGAAGGACTATAAAAGGAGGCCAGTAGAGCCTGGTAGTTAGTTCTTCACGCAACCACCTATTATACTTTCTTACCTATACTATTAAGAATAAAATCTATTCTACCAACTCACGCGTCCTATCGTGACACGATCTGATTATTAGCGTTCAAGCAAGGAACGTAGACATTGGTCTAAGAATAATAATCAGAGCCTCGATAGAGAATCGGAATCGGTCAAAGACACATACGATACAAGAGAAGTATTATATTATCCTTCACGACTAACTAAGAACTTTTGCCTGTCGCAGAGGTACTCCAAGACACGAGGATAGGTAGGATATCTAACACAGACCCCCCTTTCTTGCCAGATTCTCCCAACGAAGATTTTGCCCTACATCCCTCAGTTATATTCTTGAGTTTCGCGTCCTCCTTACGGAAGTAGACAACTTGGAAGATATGGAGCGAGGAACCGTGGTATTCAGAAGCACCGATATAGCAACCAGATCCTTGATCGTTAAGGAATTGGAATCTAGTATGAGCTACCTACAGGCATCGGCTAAAGACAATGCACGTTGATATGATATTTGAGAAGTACCTGAACAAGTTCTAATGTCAAACGCCATTATCCTGCAAAAGGGTAGGCCACAGTTCAATCCAGAATTCCTAAGTCAGATACAGGCAGCTATCGAGTCAGACACACCTCGGAGGCAATGGAGGGAAAAGCTCATTACGTTACAAGATGCAGGAAAGGATTTCCAATGGACTAGACCTTAACCCACAATCCACTATATTATCAGCAAAGACTATTTGTACCAGATAGTCAGATGCTATATACCAATATCGCAGAAGGATGTCACGATGCAAAGGGTGCTGGACAATTCGGACAAGCAAAGACCTTGGAAATAATCAATAGAGACTTCTAATGGAAAGCACTTCCGGCATCGGTTAATGACTACATACGATCCTTTGGTGAATGCCAACATAGCAAATCGAGTAGACCCGCTAAGTACGGATTCTTGCACCCACTGCAAGTACCATACACAGCATGGGCGTCCATCTTAGTGGACTTTATTACACAACTGGTGGACTCGCAAGTATGCACTCAGATAATTGTAGTAGGGGATCAATTCACAAAGATGGCCTATTTCATCGCACTGCAGATGTCGGCAACGGCCAAATATGTGGCAAACGCGTTCCCGATGGATGTATGCAGGCTCCACGGCCCAGCAACTGAAATCGTCGGCACCATGCACTTCAGGTTCGTAGGAGAATTCTGGCAATCATTTGGCAAAGAGAGGGAAACCAAGTGAAGAATTTCAATGGCATTCCACACTCAAACTGATTGAAAAACTGAACGAACCAACCAAGTGCTCGAAGGTTACCTGGGAAGGTTTGTCAACTATGATCAAGACGACTGGTATCAGCTATTACCTGTACAACTGAAAATGCCTATAACAACTCCACTACTAACGTTCATAGGATGTCACAATTCTATGTGAACCACAGATTCCATCCACAGGCTGAGTGGATGAAGGAGCATCAAGCTCAAAATCCAGGAGTGACACAGTATGCAAACTGGATTGACACGATACATGAAACAGCAAGAGGGTTACCAGAAAAGACAGGGGAAGGAATGTCAAAATATTAGGAGGAGAACGCACAACAACAGCCAGACTTCAAAATCGGAGACATGCTAATATTAAACCCAAAGAAAATTCCTACCCGACTGAAATCAAAGATGCTAAGTCCAAAGCTATACTGTTCTATCCAAATAAGGGTAAAACTCGCACCATGAGCCTTCAAGCGCAACATATCCGATGGATAGAACATTTACCCTGTATTTGATGTCGCACAATTGGAACGCTGCCGCAAGTCAGTTCATGACAAACGTCAGGAACACCCTCGAGAGCCAGAGGCTATTGACAGCCACCTGCAATCGGAGGTTCAAAAAATAGTAAAAAGCGGCATTCATTCTGACTAGAAATGAGTACAGAGCCGCTATCAAGAGAAGCGAGAACTGTGGTACTTCGTTAAATGGCAAGGTTGTTTGCAATATGAGAACGCGTGGGAGCCGGTTACTGGGATAGAAAATGGAGAACGAATCGTGGAGAATTTTCATGACGAAAATCCGGACATGCCTGGAATGGCAGAAGTAGGATAGTTAGGAAAAGGGTTTCCTACTGTAGCCAAGTAAACGCGGCAGGTATTTCATCCTGACCATGCTGCATCTTAAAATGTATTTAGAAGAAAATTATAAAAGGTTATAAAGGCATTCGAGGCGAGGCCTGGTAGGAGGGAGCTCATGTTAGGCATAAGGAAATCCGAGACATATGCACAGATCCATGGTAGAGTAACTGCACACAGACCCTCGGGTTACCGGAGCCAACAACTGCCTGTGGCCCCCTGACGGGGCCCGCACATCACTAGCGAGATTTCGAGACTGGCGTCCTATAACTAAAATGTCACATCAATGAAGCCCACTTCATAACACTATATACATTGCCGCCGTCTATCCGACCCCATGCTGTTTGCACATTATACGAGAGGGGACCTTTAGCAACACCTCAGAAGTGGAACGGAGAAAGTCAGGTGGTGGGGCATGGAGACAGAAGGCTTCAAGCTTCGGCTTCCGAAACTACAGGCCGCCGGTGAAGGGTGTTAGATATCCTACCTATCCTTGTATCTTGGAGTACCTCTGCGACAGCCAACAACACTTAGTTAGTCATCAAGGATAATATAATACTTCTCTTATATCGTATATGACTTGGACCGATTCTGGTTCTCTATCGCGACTCGGATTATTATTCTTAGACCAATGTCTGCGTTGCTTGCTTGAATGCTAATAATCCGATCGTATCACGATAGGGCGTCTGAGTTGGTAGAATAGATTCTATTCTTAATAGTATAGGTAAGAAAGTATAATTGGTGGTGGCGTGAAGAACTAACTACCAGGCTCTACTGGCCTCCTTTTGTAGTCCTTCACTCAGACCGCTTATAAATCAACACAATTATGAGTCATAACCGTGACTCATGAAAAACATCATATGACCGCATCATTGGTCATGTGCGTAAACCACATGACCTTTGCCCAGGTCATGTGCATGAAAGTAAATCAAACTGTGCAGCCCCCTTGGCCACGTGCGCTGCCCCTATGACCTCTTAATAGGTCATGTGCGTGAAAGTAATATATAACAAATGAAGTCCTATGACGAATATCCTCGTCATGGTACAGAACCATCTCCTTCCACTACCTGCCGGAAACATCTCCTTCCACTACCTGCCGGAAACATCTCCTTCCACTATCTGCCACAGAACTGTGACAATAGCCCCCCTCTCCGTCAACCTCAGTCCCTTGAGGTTCTGCGATGGTACTTGTCGTCGTACATATCACATCTGATATCGCTTTGTAGGTGGTCCATATCTCCAGCTATATGTACTGCTCTTTTTTCCACCTCTTTTCTCGCATAGCGTTCCCTATCGAGTTCTTTTTCCAAGGCCTTAAACCTCCGGGCCATTCCTTCCATTTCTCCTTTGGATCGGCCCGTGGCCGATATAGCACCTATTAATCTGCTTGTTTTTCTCTCGAGCTCTTGTTTTAGCACTTTATTCAGGTGGCGTAGTTTTTCCTTCGTCTCGAAGGAAGCGGAATGGGTTGTAGTCCTTGATGACGCGGGGTGTACTTTGTCTCGAACCATCTGATTGGCCCAATGGACCGTTTTTTCTTTCTTGAGTTTGGGCTAATTGTTTGATTTTTTGGCCCCCCACTCCCGGTTCCCGTCCCGGGATTCGTCGTCATTTCGCGTGATGGTGGTGGCGGAGGTGGTTGGTGTGTCTCTGGGGTCCAGCTTAACTCGCTGGCTGGAGAGGGCGATCTCATGGGGAGTATGTTGTTTTAGTTTTTTCCGCAGGGAACCACCCAGATCCCTCCTTGCTGCTTTGGTGCGTCAGGCATCCATCGTTGCTGCATGCTGTCCATGACATGGACGCATGGTCTGTCCTTGCCATTTGCTGCGGCAATGGTAGGTCCCGGAGTTGGACCAAGTCGTCTGGTGTGATGTATGCGTCCGCTGGAGCGTCCAGTTGGCTGAGGTCTGGGCTGGTCACAGGAAACTGGTTTCCCCGGGTACTGCTGGTGGAATTCTCTGATTGCATCTCGTGCATTGTTGACGTTAGTGGCTTGGTACCACTCTTGATCGTTTTCTGCGGAGTATCCAACACCCTTGGCTTGATACTGGGGTTTGTTGCCGCGTAGTCTTGAGTCGATAATTTTCTCAAGTTCGTATTCGTCTTCGCCCGCGATCTCGATGGGCGGCGGATGAAGTTTCTTTTGTGTGGTAAAAGCTTTGTCTTGGTAGGGTTCAAGGAGACTAATGTGGAATGTAGGATGAGTGTTGTTCAGCGAGCGTGTGAGGTCAAGTTGATATGCTCTGAATCCGATACGTTCAATGATCCTGAAGGGTACCAATTTCTTGTAGTCCAGTTTCCTTGATGGTCTTGTAGTCCGTATGTTCCTTGGTATCAATCATACCTTGTCGTTGACTTGAAGGTTGGGATCAGAGTTTTCGGTGACGATCAGCATATTCCTTCTGTTGTTCTTGTTCGTGACATATTTCTTTTCTTCATATATCATGCAGCTTCTGCATATCCTTCGCATCAATTGCCTGTGCCGGTATGTTGTATTTTGCCGGTTCGTATATCGGGTGGTACACATATTTCGGTAAGAAGGGAGTCGCCTTACTTGTTTCTTGTTTTCCGTTGTTGTATGTGAACTCCGCTGTTGCTAGCATCTCTACGCAATCATCTTGCTGATAATTGATATATGCTCCCAGGTATTATTCTGATATTGTGTTCGTTCGAGCTGTTTGTTGGTCGGTTTGCGGGTGAAATGCCGTGCTCAGTTACCTGTCGATCTGACCTTGTCATGTGATCTCTTTCCAGATATTTGACGTGAATAATGATCCTCTATCTGATATGATATCCTTCGGCAGTCCGTGGATTCTAAACACCTGATCTGTGAACAGAGGGAAGGAGTGCTTCCTGTCCATATCCGTTCCGCATGGTATAAAGTGGGCCACTTTCGTCAGACGATCGATAACAACCCATATTGCGTCATAACTGTTCGACTCCGCAGGTCCAGTTGTAAAATCCATAACAATAGATTGCGATGGCCTTCCAGGAGGTTCGATAGGTTTTAGCAATCCGTATGGCGCCTGACGTACCACCTTCGTCCTTTGGCATATCTCGCAGTTCTTGACATATCTTTTGACGTCATTTCTTATCATTGGCTAATAGTATGATCTCCTGATCAGTTCTTTGGTTTTGGCCATTCCGCCGGGTCTAGCTTGAGGTATATCGTGGTTTCTTCGTATCGTTTCCGTTCGCAGCGCTTCGTACTCGCGGATTCTTATCTTTCCATCGTACCAAAGATATTCCTCTTTTTCTTCGCATAGCCCAAACGCTATTCCTTTCCCCTGTTTTTGCTTTTTGTTTAAAGCTTTCCTGATTGCCTGTATCTCCGTGCCTTTTTCCACTGTGTTTCGTATCCATTCTGCATGGTCATCGTTAGCTAGTGTTGCGGTTTCCATTTCATTGATGGCTTGGCTTCTTCCTCTTTCTTCTGTTTCTTCTTTGAAGTATCTTTCTTTCAGCACGAGGATTCCTTTCCTTTGCTGAATATGTTCGTTGTCTTTGGTTGGCATATCTTCTTGTCTTCTGGTAAGAGCGTCTAGCTGTGCTCCTTGCTTTCCTGGTCGGTACTCGATTTTGATGTGGTACTAAGATAGTGTTTCGCTCCACCTCGCCTGTCGTTGATGGAGTTCCTTTGAGGTCGTAAAGGCGTGGAGGTTCTTGTGGTCGGTTACCACTCTGATATCGTGTTCACTTCCTACGGGGTATTTCCTCCATGTCTTGAGAGCTTGAACTATTGCCAATAATTCCTAGTCGTGAATGTCATAATTGCATTCGGCTTTGGTCCTTGTTTTGGATCGGAACGCCACCGATCGCCATAGTTTGTCGTCTCCTAATTGCGATAGGATTCCCGAACAGATGTAATTGCATGCATCTGTTTCTATCATGATCGGTAGTCTGGGGTCGAAATGTCTGAGTATTGGTGCGGTGGGGAGTCTGTTCCTTAATCCATCGAATCCTGTTTGTTGTCGAGCGGTACAATTCCATTTGGTATCTTTTTTGGATGTTTCGTATAGCGGTTTCGCCACTCTGCTGAATCCTTCGATGAATCTACGATCAATGTTACAGAAGCCTAGGATGCGCGGTACTCCTTTTACGCTCTTTGAGGGTTGCCATTCGTCAATTGCCTCCATTTTGACGGGGTCGGTCCTTATTCCTTCGGGGTTGATGATAAAACCTAAGTATTCCGTTTCTTGCTGATGGAATTCGCATTTCGTGGGTTTTACCAGGACTTTTGCTTCCCTTAGGGCTTGCATAACGTTCTGGATGTCTTTTCGATGTTGTGCCATAGTTTCTGTATATATGAGAATATCGTCTAAGAAGACGATGCAGCATATCTCCAGGAACTTGCTGCGTTTGGTATTGATCCATCTTTGGAAGGTTGCCGGTGGGTTAGACCATCCAAATGGCATTACCTGGTATTTGTATAATCCGTATCTTGTCCGAAATGCGGTTGTCCATTCGTCTCCTTTCGCTATCCTAAGGTTGTGATAGGCATCCAGGATATCCAATTTCGTCTAGTAGTGGGCCTGTCCCAATCTATCCAATGCTTCGTCGATCAGCGGTAGTCAATATCGATCTTCCATGGTGACCCCGTTCAGTCCCCTGAAATCCACGCATTGTCTGAGCTTTCCGTCCTTCTTCTTGACGAAGAATACTGGTGCTCCTGCTGACGATGAGGATGGCCGTATCCATCCTCTTTCCAGGTTCTGCTGGAGGTAATCTCTGAGAGCCTTCAACTCTTCTGCTCTCAAGGAGTAAACCTTCATGAACGGCGCTCTCCTTTCCAGGTCGATCTTGTGGTCTTCTTCTCGATGCTCTGGCAGGTCCTTCCTTTCTCCTTCTTCGAACATGTCTAAGAGGTCATGGTATGCGCTTGGTACCAGCTGTCTTAGTATCGTTTTCTTTTTTGTTGCTTCCTGTCGTACCGCCAATCTGGTACTGATCGTCGAGGTCACGGCTATTCTCGCGCCTCCATCTTCTTGATCCCATTTGAGAACACGGGTTTGTTCTCCCTTCCGAGACATTTTTCCCCAGGTTCTTGCTGATATAAAGTTGATATCGACGCGTCGTTCCTCAGGTTCGTTGTGTGTATTTGTTACGGTTCTTCGCAATCCTTTGTCTTTTCTTCCTGTTCCTTCGAGGCCGTCTACTTCCCGCAGTCCTCGGTTGCCGATGTTTTCGACAATCAACTATGCGACACGGTCGCCTTTCTTGACTTCGTAGTCTTCTTTTTTCAGGTTTATCAATTAGACATTGATTTCTCCACGGTAGTCTCCATCTATTACCTCCGCACCTGTGGTTGGGCCATTTCTGGTCACTAATCCACTTTGTGGAGCAATTCGCCCGCAGGCACTATCGGGTAGTCCTATCGCTATTCCTGTCCTTATCATTGCTTGCTCTTTGTCCGAGATGATCGCTTCTTGAATGCGGTACAAGTCGTGTCCCGCAGCTTCCTTCGACCCTTTAGTCAGTATCCATTCTGTGAGATCCAGTCATTAGACCCGGATTTCTTCTGATCCTCTTCTGATTTCGGTGCTTCGCCTGTATTCGTTTTCCCATTGAGCGAGTCCAGTAGGAACTGTATTGTTCTTTGATGATTTGTTGAGGCATACCCGTGCACACCTCTCGCTTCTGAAACTGGCTTGTCTTTTCTCCTAATCGATATTGGGGTTGTGTCTTCTCAGGCATGGTATTCCTAGGATAGCAGTATGTTTGACCATATTTGCCCCCTTGAATATTATCCTTCCCTGGTGGGGTCCTATGTTCATGGCTATCTCTGCAACCTGGGTAATGGGTCTTGCTTTGCTCTTTTCCCCATTAACCACATAGATGTCTCTTGGTTTGTCGATCTTCATCAGGGGTATCTGGTGGGTGTTGCAGAATCTTCTGGCGATAAAGTCTTTCGTTGCTCCTGAGTCGACCATCACGTTGGTTTCGATAGTTCTGTTTTTTGTGTGTATTTTGATTTTTATCATCCTCTGGTCCGCGTCGTCTTCGTTGTTGTCCGCGGTGTTGATTTGTACCATATAGACCATTGCCGTCGATATGTGTGTAATCTTAGTGGGTTTATCGTGTTGGTCGTCCCTCCGACCACTTCTTACTGGAGACTGTTGTCGTTTAAAGTCTCCTCCGTCTCAGCCGCTTCCTGGCTTTGCATTTCCATGATATTGGCATTCTTATCCGGACATTCAGCCGCTCACTGTCCCTCTTTTCCGCAATTGAAGCACAGATTACTGTCTCTGCATTTTTGGAATTCTTCTGGTGTCAACCTTGGGAGGTTTGACCTGAACTGTGGGATGTTGCATCCAAATCGTCGTCCTGGTCTTTGGAATATCTGCCTTGATCCTCTGATCGCATCCACGTCCCTTGCTTCTCCTCCGTGTGTTGTAGTCCTCGTTCTGGATGTTACGTTCTGTTGATTCGCCATTCTGGTTCTGCTGTTTCGTCCCTAATTCTTCCTGTTCTCGAGTTCTGCGAACCACTGGGTGAGGTCTTCGGTAGTGTTGAATGTACGATCCGAGTTGGTCCATGCTTCATGTAACTCCTCGTGGATTCCTCTGTGGAGCTGCCTCTGCAAGGTGTATGGATCGTACGCGGCATCTGGGGCCAACAACTGCATGTGGTGCCAGAACTCGATGACCGTGTTCTTTCCTGGTACTATCTTTGCCATTTAGTTTCTTGCTTGTTGTCGTTCGTCTTTGTCTCCGAACTGAGCTCTGAGGTCGCTCTCGAATTCTTCCCATTCGTGCCAGACCTTGGGGTTCGTTCCTTCCACAATCGGGTTGATCCATTTTTCTGCCGTTCTGCCTAACAGCGTCTTTGCGTATCTGATCTTTTTGTCGTCGTGTTCGTTGGTCCACTCTTTGGCTTCATAGTATGTCTTGAGCTGTACGATGAATCCTGTGAGCTTGGTCGGTTCTCCGTCGAAAGTGTCGTGGCTTCTGATCCTAAGTCTTTCAGTTCTTGGTGCTGGCCCAAGCCTTACTACCTTATATTCCAGTTGTTCCCCAGTCATGCTCAGCACCTTTAATGGTGCTGGCGGGGCTACTGGGGCTTCTGCTACCCCGTCTCCTGCTTGTCCAGCTTCCATGTTGTTGGGTGTCGCTGGTGAGACGCAACAAAATGTTAGATATCCTACCTGTCCTTGTATCTTGGAGTACCTCTGCGACAGGCAACAACCCTTAGGTAGTCGTCAAGGATAATATAATACTTCTCTTATATTGTATATGACTTTGACCAATTCTGGTTCTCTATCGGGACTCGGATTATTATTCTTAGACCAAGGTCTACGTTCATCGCTTGAACGCTAATAATCCGCTCGTATCGCGATATGGCGTGTGAGTTGGTAGAATAGATTCTATTCTTACTAGTGTAGGTAAGAAAGTATAATAGGTGGTTGCGTGAAGAATTAACTACCAGGCTCTACCGGACTCCATTTATATTCCTTCACTCAACCGGCTTATAAATCAAAACAATTATGAGTCATAACCGTGACTCCTGAAAAACATCATATGACCGCATCATTGGTCATGTGCGTCAAAGTAAATCAAACACCGCAGCCCCCTTGGCCTCATGCGCTGCCCCCATGACCTCTTAATAGGTCATGTGCGTGAAAGTAACATATAACAAATGAAACTCTATGACAAATATCCTCGTCATGGTACGGAAACATCTCCTTCCACTACCTGCCCGAAAGATCACCTTCCACTATCTGATACAGAACTGTGACAACGGGACAGTTTCAGCGAAATACTCTGCGAGGATATCCCCGCTGTGGAAGTTACGAGGTGTATACCGAATCGACCCAGACCCTTCTGAGATCAGCTCTAAGTTGATTCGTCTTAGTAATAGGACTCCTCTACAGAGGCTAGCAGAGCAACGGGCAGCATGCTCAGAATGGAATACCTAGACAAGTCGGAGCTGTTAAAGGTGTTGACATGTCAGGTTCACACTTGCCATTGGCACTAGGTGACCCCGCATGAACCTGAGGATTTCATTACCGAAGAGACTACTGGAATGATAGTCAACAAGACAAATGTAATATAATAGTCAATGCGGACATCTAAGTTGGAGAATGCTATTGGCTATACCAAATAGGGCAGTTATCTCAACGGAGGAATACTATTCCCTGTCCATGAAAGGGTGTGATAAGTTTAAGGGTCAAACGGTGTTCGCACTTATAGCGTTGTGGACATTTGCGTATTAAAGCGCGAGCTGTACTTGGGAGTAATAGTAGTTAGAAGTAGTCCGTGAACACACAGATGCTTTATATAAATATCGATGTGTCTCGGGAGCTTTACTGACATCATGAAGCAACGGAGAAGAGATCTTATCAATATAAAATTGTTTTACCTAATAAATCTTTACTTTACTTTACTTTATCGAGACAAGCCTTCTTCGACAGATTCTCCGAATAAGCATTTTGTCCTACCTCACTCAGAATTAAACTAGAATTTAGCGTCCGCCAAACACATTCCCTGTAATCAAGGACTGCTTGAACTTTTCTTCACTGTCACTGGTTGATAAAGAAGGGTGCTAGTTTCGAAAAGGGTCAACTTGGGAACCCGATATCGTTATTAGTCTGATAAGATTTGACTACCAAATAAGGAATACTCGATTCATCCGCCAGAATATGCTCGCATCTATGCTGACAGTGTAGTTCTGCGTATGTTCATCGAATTCGAGTACTGTAAAAGGGCTGCGCCAATGTGGTTGTAATTTGCGAGTTCTGATGGATTCTGTCACAAACAAGTCACCAAATACTATAATCCTTTCTCCAATCTTGGCAGGCTTGTGTCGGATCCGCCTCTTAGTGTCTACTTTATTTGATCTTGCCCTAGCGAACCATAGTGCTTGATATGCCACATTCATAATCTGATGTTAACGATTTTAGTAATTGCGGGAATGCTTGGACTATTCTGGAGTTGACTTCATAGGAGTTGCGTTGCTGGTTTACTCATCCATACACAGCCTTGTATGGGGATATACCAATAGTACCACAGTGCCCGGCATTGTAGTAAGCTATCACTACTGGCAGGGAGGTTAACAACTTGGTCTGGTGGGCATTAACCACATTTCCTAAAGCTGTTTTCGGTCTCTGGTTTTCTTCACCACTTGCGCCTTGGTTTAGTGGTGGACAGATGTAGCCATGACTTATTCAATGCGCATCGTCTTGAAAGTGTATTTCCAAAACCAGGACATGAATCATGGATGCACATGATGAACAATTGCCGCAGGTATTCCATCTGGAGTACAGAGATGGTGTCGGAGTAAATCCATGGTCGAACTTGCAGTTGTGTTCACTGATGTTGGTATCAGCCAGATACAATCAATTGCTCTATCCACTATTACCAATACTGTATCATGTCCTCTCAGATTCTTAAAGGGGACAATGAAATCAATACCCTAGCTCACAAATATCTCACAGGGAAAGTGAAGCGAAAGCATGTGCCTTATGGCCAATGTTAACTGTTCTCAGGTTAGCTGACATATGTCATCCTGCCCAACATAGTCCTGGAAATCCTTTCTCATCTCCCCCCAGCAGATGTATGCTATTGTGTACTGTAGTTTTCAATCAGCGCTGTGGTGTACTTTATTTCGCATTCCCCCTATAATCAGTTCCCTTAGCATTTCTCCATTCATTCCACGGCCCTTCGGGATGTATAGATAGTCTTCTACATGTCTTATAGTGGCGTAGAGGTGATCACTGCATATATTGTACAGTTGCAGCATTCCATTTCTTGAAGAGAGATTGGAATTCTTCGCTAGTCGCCAGATAGGGTCATTCCTATATCCTTTGACTATCTGTTCCCTGTAAATGTAGTTTATACCATCTATTCCTTGAAGGATATCCCTTTCATCTAGGATGCTTTCCAGTAATGTTACCTCCTACTCCTCTTGGGGTGTTTCACACACTTTGTAGTATTCTCACTTTATGTGAGGTAGGGACGGTTTTTCCACTACTGGAACCTCGTTGAGGTATGCGAGAGGCCCTCCATAGAGGGCTTCATTGTGGTGATGTGAAGGACCCGTGGAGTTGTGACCTATGGTAATAGTAGTGCCACATCCAAAAGCCTTTTTGACATGCTCTTGGATAGCTCGGGTAACAATATGCGTACATGGTGAACCGGTATCTTTGTTGTTGCGGTCATTGTTAGTATTTGGTGGAGTTTCTATATTTGTTGGGCTGCACCATAGAGAGCGGGCATAGGTTTTCATTATCGGTTTCAATTCTTCATCCCCAGGACAAAATCCTATGTCGCAGACTGTCCCATGCCGTGAGGCATATTCAAGTTCCTCCGCCCTCCTTCCGCTGGTCTTGCTTCAATGATCTCCTTAATTGTTTGCGGGTTTCGCTATTTCCGCAATAGTTTGTATTTAGCTGTCCTTGCGCCAGGTTGCTGTTGCTTCCGCATTCTGAATGAATACCGATGTTCTCAATAGTGAGGGCTTGAGAGCATGACATTTCGCCTTCAATAGCAGGTTCTTCACAAGAAAGAAAAGATGAAATAAGTGAGAAGGTAGGTGATCTGTAATGATGGTAAACTTACTTCCTAGAAGTATGTGTTGGAATGTTATCCATGTGTCGGCTCTGGCTAGTGCTTCCTTGTTAGTTGTGCCATAATTAATTGGTGTATTAGAGAATTTGCTTCTATGAAGCGAAGCAGGCCTGACATTTTCAAGTATTTCTCCTTGTCCTACCTATGCTTCTACCCGTGTATTGGATACATCAGTTATTAGCCATATTGGAAGTGAAGAGGTTGTATTGCAGTGGTTTCATAATCTCATATTTTGAAACAACTTGCTTGATGTTTTCCATCGCTTGTTTTGCGGTGGCTGTTCACACCAATTTCACAGTTGCGATAAGTTCCGTTAAGGGTGATGGAATTGTTGTAATGTACTGCAAACACTGACTGATGTAATTGACCGATCCTACAAACTCCAGTAACTGTTTCATGGTCTGTAGCATAGTCTGTTCTTCAATCTTTGCTATGTTTTCCAGTGCTTGTGAGGTTGATTCAACATTGATAACTTGGCCTAACATTTCTATACTGGTGGTGAAGAATTATGATTTCTGCCTACTTGCATAGGATGGGGCCTCCTTTAGCTTATCGCAAATCAGGCGTATGTGTTACAAATGTTCACACTCTATCGCAGAAAAGATGGTAATATCGTCAATCTATACGCACATGAAATATCCTACGTAGTCCACTAATAAATCACACATTATGCGCATGCAGATTCCAGGACCATTCATATCTAGTTGTAGCATACCCTTGCTCACGAAACATCTAAATGGTCTTTTGAAACCATTTTTGCCTCTATCCTGTATTCCAATCTTGTTTGAAAATAGGTATCACTCAGATCGATTTTGCAGCAGTACATTGCCCTTGCTTCAGCATTCAGCATCATGGTTTGGTTTGAAATGGTCTCTATATCTTTGATTCTAATCTTGTTCCTTGCGGGGCTGTCCACTAATAGCCTCATTGGTTTCTCATCCTTTTTCTCTTGCGCCAATATTGGTGCTGCCAATGAAACTACTTCTCATCTTATGATTCTGGCTTTCTCTTTTTCACTTATCCATACGCTCATGTCTGTTGACCATGGTACCGGATTTGAGTCACTAGGTAAAGAGCGCTGCTCCTTTCCTGTTTGAAAGTTTTTCTGATAATTTATCTTCCTTAAAGGTGGTAGATCTTCTAGTTTTTTCTAGGAAATACTTCCCAGTGTTGGTACACGACATCTTGAGTGCTAATCGTAGCTTCTCCGGTCATGCCACCAGTAGCTGCACAAAAAATTCGAACCTTCTCTTTTGAAAACATGACTGCTAATATGCCACATTTGATACGAGCTTGATTTTGTTCGCGACATGGCATTCCAATTGTTAAGTATCCTACCTATTCTTGGATGTCAATAAGTATCCTGCGACAGGTAACAGCTATCTGTTAATCTTCTTGTAATAGTTTAATACTTCTCTTCCTTAGCGTGCCATTACTTCGTTCTTTCTGCTTACCAAGACTTTGATTATTATTCTTAGACTGTTGTCTAGGTTCCTCATTCGAACGCTAATAATCAAATTGTATCGCGGTAAAACTCTTGAAGTGGTAGAATAGATTCTATTCTTAATAGTATAGGTAAGAAAGTATAATAGGTAGTTGCGTGAAGAACTAACTTCCAGGCTCTGCCAACCTCCTTTTATAGTCCTTCACTCAACCCGCTTATAAATCAAAACAACTATGAGTCATAACCGTAACTCATGAAAAACATCACATGACCGCATCTTTGGTCATGTGCGTAAGCCACCTGACCTCTTAATAGGTCATGTGCTTGAAAGTAAACCAACTGCCCAGCCCCCTTAGCCTCACGCGCAGCCTCCATGACCTCTTAATAGGTCATGTGCGTGAAAGTACATGTAATTTATAAACTGTCATGATGAGTATCCTCCTCATGGTGAAACATCGCCTTCCACTGCCTGCCACAAACGTCTCCTTCCACTATCTGCCACACAATTGTGAAACCTATTCGAGTTTCATATTTTGCTAGGTTGCCAACCAATATCTTAGTTCCTGGTGCACCCAATTTCCTTGCTGATATGTTGACTGTACATCCTTTATGACCTTCCGATCCTGATCTTCATCCTTTTATGGCTAGGCATATGCTGATCGATATCTTCACATCCTGGTAAGGAATTCCATGTGTAGTCACAAAGGTGGCGCTAGTCAGATTTACTCCGGTTGATCCTGTATCAAACAGGACTCTAGCTTCTTTGCCATTGATATCTATTATTCCTTTGCGAGCATCATCAGGTTTAACATTTGTTGGTCTAGGTGCCATTGCGATGATGGTCTCTTCTTCTTCCTCTATTTCCATGCCATTGATAAATACTTTGTCTGCTGGATTTTCCAGTTCTGCTCTATTGCAGGTGACTTCGTTCTCCACCTAGGCTTGGCCCTTGCCTTTGCCCTTGTCGTCTTTAGTGGAGCAGTGTTTTGCTAAATGTCCTTTACCACCACAGGTATAGCAAAGACTCTTTTCTTTTCTTTTATTAGATTTAGGGTAGGTCTTGTTCTTCATTTTCCCCTTGTCCTTCTCTTATTCTTTTTAGGAAGTCAATTGTTTTACCCGTTTCGTGAACCTTTTCTTCCCATGAGCACCAGATCTTTTTCGCATACCATCTACATGCTCTGCTTTTCTTATAACTTTCATAACTGTGTCGGTTTCCACATATTGTAATACTCCTTCTTGTCGTAATCTAAGGTGCATACTCTTAAAGACCAGTTCAATGAAGGAATAGTTGCTCATGTTCTTCGCAGATAGGCGGGATAGGAACATCAACAAAGCGCTTACTATAGTTGATATTCTTTGTATCCGGCCATTATACACCAGCATGATATCATGGAATTAGTAATAGGTATCCTCTTTCTGTTTCAAAGATTGGAATCTTTCTTGTAGATATCCAAGACACTGTTTTCTGGTTATGTCTTCTCCAAAGTACTCAGCTGCTTGGAATGTTCCTTCTTGAGCTCGTCCTTCAGTATAGAGGATCCAATAATTTCCTCCTGCAGCCTGTCTTGTTTATAATGCTTTTAGGCATAAATATAACTGCACTGAGTTATCCCACCAGTCAAACGCTTGTAGATTAAGGTCATCTCCTCCACTTCTAAACTTACCAGGAGAGGGTACTTTGATATTGAGTTTCACCGTATTGACTGTATTAGGCTTCCAGTTCTGTCATCTTGCGACTTCCGGTCTCGGGGCTCCTGACCCAGAAGGCGCTACTTCTGAATCCATGTTCTCTGATCCTGCATCGTGATTAGAACTATCTGGATCTTACATGGTGGTGCTGGAGGTACTTGTGTACCTGTCTGCTTTCTGGGGGATTCTAGATACCCTCTATGGGTGGTGGTTGGCATTTCCGGTAGTTGTGATAATGCTTCTCCTGTTGATTGCTACGCAGTGTGACTTGCTAACTGCCTGGCAGCAGTGTTACTTGCTGCTTTCTCCATTGACGGAGTCTTCATGAACTCTCCCTTGGAATTAGTAGTCAGCTGTTCAGAACCGATCTCCGGAGACTCCTGCTTACTTGCTCCTGGAATGCATTTTATCTTGATAACCGGTCGCCTGTAAAAAAAGTGTAAATCCCTCTCGGGAGATGCAGTAATCGTGCGGTTAATGGACATTGTTCACTAGCACGGTGGGTACAGGCGAAATACCGTCCAGAGGCTTTAGCAGAAATTATTGAATGGACTTCAGACTATATCGCAACTACTGTAGTCTCTGAGATGTTTGGTACATCTCAAACTAAAGATTCTGGCTGTGAACTGAAGAGAGTAAATGTTCAACGAAGTATATAGAAACAGACCTCTGTCCGCCAAAGTCTGCTCCTTTTAACATGCAGAGTAGCAGTTCTTAAGTACACTTTATTAGGCTACTGGGAGCTTTATTCTCGTAATATGTAAGACTCCACAATGTTGGCTTTACAAATAAACACAAGACTTATACAGTATCAAACCGCTACTCGAAACTAAACATAAACCATAGTACGCATCAAATTGATAATTCAAACAAAATATAAGACATATAGAGTATCAAACTAATACTGGAAACTACACCCAAAATATATAGAGTATCAAAAAGATACTCAAAACCAAACATAAAACATATAGAGTATCAACTGATACCCAAAAATCCTGAACTAGTAACCAGTACCGATTATACACATAGTGCGAGACTGGTGTACGTGAATATACAGTCCTGCTTGCAGTGTTGCATACTATGCAGCTATTGCATGTCCAGGATCTGTATTTCTGGGTGATAGAGAAGTTGGTAAGGATGCTCCCTAATGTTTGAATCTCTGTCTTTGTCATGGACATGTGGTAAAGTCTGGACAAGACAAGGCTGTATTGCATAATGGAGAACCAATTTGCTAGGGAGATTGGAGGGAAATTATCTTCGTATCATTGTTTTTCACAAACAACAATGTCATTTTGTTTTCTAAATGTCCTGATAGTACTTATTCGGTTTCCGCCATCAGACTTTCAGGTATACAAATAGTGCAAGCTTATGAGGCCAGGATTGTCAGGTGAGGTAGGTTGTTACATTATATCCTCTGGTTGATTTTAGCTATCGCTTGCTCTGTTGGTTATTTTGCTTTTGTTAAGGCAGCAGTAAAGCCGGAAATGATGTATTTGCGGACTGCTGTCCTCCTCGAACTTGGAGGAAGGAGACTTCGGCAGACTAAATTGTGAACAAACCCAGTTCAGCTGTTAAGTTTCTTTAGTTTGCAATACAAATAAGTTTTTAGTGTGGGACTTAGAAAGCTAGTAATATAGTACTAGCTGACTGTTCCATAACCTTAGTGTAATCTCCTATATCTATATCTATATCTATATCTATATCCTACCACTTGGGTTCTGAGTTTAGCTACCAATAACCCCAGTGAAGAACACTCATTTAGCACTATCAGTATATCCAACGGAATGTGTCACATTAGGACTACTATCACTTATAGGCTGCAGGTTATATTTACTCCTTTTAGTGCACAATATCATTTATTTAAGCCAAAATCCTATTTCCTGAACAATCAATAGCTGATTACTAAGTATTCGAACTGTGGCTGATATAATTTTTTTCAACCTTTCCTATCAAAAGTACAACTTTTGAAATTGACAAAGCTCTCCAACTAAGGACACGAAAAAGCATGGTCCTTTTTTCACATAATGCTTCTTGTTGTAGACCGTGATTGAGTCAAAAGGTGTCAAATATGTGACGCAGGTTTTGAAGGGAGCAAACCATAACAAGAGAAGTGTTTTCATTCACTTTATTAATTTGTGTTGTGAATAACATAGTAACTCTATATCGACTAGTATTATGTGACATTGTCGATTCTCTTCCTGTTCTTCATAATAAACATTTTCTGATAGTCTTATATCAGGATCCCTATAGTTCTGATTAAAAGAAATTCCAATCTTACAAGTATTCCAAATTAGACACAGTCAATCTAAAAATCCACCTATCTTCAACCAAGACAGATGGCAATTCTGATATCACAGAGAGTAATACTAGTCCTGTTATATTGAGACCGATGGCTTACTTGCTCCCGAATGTTGCAATTACTGTTACCAATATCACATGCACAAGTTAAGAAATGGAGATTTCTTGCAACTCTTCATCTACAGGGAACGAATCTGTTGACGAACTTCTAGCACCTTCACCTAATGCCAGATGAGTACAACAGGTTAGTGTAATATGAAACAAATCTGCTCTGGGTGTCCAATTAAGCAACTTACAATCCAATTAAAAGAACATTGCTATAGCATTTGGTGGTGAAAACATCTTCAGTAATGCAGAGAGACAAAACTGTAATTTGCATTCCTATTGTGAAATTCTATGCAAACTACCCATATTTCAAAATACTATAGTAAAAGAGGTTTTGCCGAACATGATTATTTATAACAATACGATTGTATTTTTATTTCAACTTAGAAGCCATTTTCATGTAATACATGAAATACAATGGTACTCTTTTTTTTTTATGGTAGGTTGCCGAACCGGGCCTGAACTATCGGGAGTGATAAGTGATAGGTAGCATGCTTACTCACTATTGCTGTTGAACACCATGAAAGCTGCCATTTTCCACCTCTCGACTGCTCTCCATTCCTGTCCCTTGCTTCCACACCAAACCGCCCACACCGGCGCCACACCCCGCATGCGGGTACCTAGGTCGAACATTCTTCCCCATAGTTTCACGTCACCAGTTTGACTGGTAGAATTAGATCGAAGACATCTACGAGTACTGTTTCATCACACCTTTTTTCTTTTTTCTTTTCACTAATAATGTTAGATTTTGTGTTAGAGTTCCCGGCTAACCTTTTTATCAGTTACAACTTCACCGGCTTTCTGTTGTCGTAACAACCCTCCCTCCCGGGCAAGTGAGGTTCAACCTTCTGATCACTCCTTCTGCTTCCTATCATGAGCTGCGAGAATTTCACCAATGCCTAGAATTTTATCAAACTTGGCTAGAATTTTATCAAACTTGGCTCTCTTCTCCTTTAAATTCATTTCATCCTATCTCCTCATCCCTCCCCATTTACCTCTTCCGTGTGTCTAGATTTCCCGCGGTCAATCACCAGCGGAAGCTTCATTGAGACGCTCACCAAATCGAAATACTCGGGCAATTCTTTCGTCCTCGGGGGTTCACAGTGGAATTCTGCTTAACCGGTCAATCCTTCCCTTGGAGTGTCGTGCCTTGTTCACCGAAAGACTGCGCCCAGTTGGACCAACCTCTCACTCCTTGGCACGACCTGGGCCAACCGTCCCACTACCTATCGGCCTCCTTTGTCAATCCTGCGCTCTCAGTACTGTATTCATTGAGCATTCCCATGGACCCACTTATACTCTCGAATAATGCTCTTCGGGTATGTAAACCGGGTCGGTAGTGATCCTTTAATTCTCTACAGAATCTCATTTAAAATTGAATTCCATGAAACAATGCGCGTCGGAGAGCATAGTGGATCACCCGATCACGTGACCATGCGCGTTCACCACTCGATCACTCGATCAAGGTCCACCAATGTGATAGATCATTCGATCATGATCTAACCCATCACTAGAACTGAAGAAGGTGATTCTATTCTTCAAGTTTTAATACGCGTGCAGGATGATATGGCAGAGTTGCGGAAGGAAGGACTAGAATTGAGAGAGAAGACAGAAGAGCTGCGAGTTGAGGTGGCTCGATTGATGGAGGTGGTAGAAAGATCCATGCAGGAGGCACAATTGTTACAATATGAGGTAACAATTCTTCGTCCGCTGAGGGACAATGCTGTTACCATTCGGTCATGATATTTTGTAGTTTATGCAAGAAGAGAGAACTTGCATGGCATTGGGAACACCAATGCGATTCATTCTGGCTATGATACCGCCATGCTAGAGATGTGGTTGTCTCAGTGCTCCCAAGCATTCAGTCCGTCCGTCCTTGGCTTAGGACGGGACGGACGCTTGTTTCCGAGACTCTGCCCTGGACGGACGGCGATCCGGTGGTCTGTGCTAACCTCTACCCGGGACGGCCGGCCGGGCCCTATAGGTTTCTCACCTGCACACTCTATTCCCAATATAGTAAGTCTGTTGTCACCACGAAAACAAAGTTTTATATTTGAATAACGGTAACTCAGTACCTCCCACTCCGGGCTGATATTTATTCACCTATTCTCTATTGTATTGTATCACTTCATAAATGCAGAATTACTATGAAATAACCATTCACTATTGGAGGTGATGATCAATTATTCGAGCACCCACATAATACCAACAGGGCTCTACAATGAGTGTGCAATGCCTATAGATGACAACCGGACGGCACCAACGATGGCCAGGGACTGGTGAGGATAGCCGGGCCCGGTAAATAATGGCTGGGACCTGCAGGTGACGACCGGGGCTTGCAGATGACGACCGGGCCCAAGTGAGGACGACCGGAAGATGCCATTTGTATTAAGACTCCCGGTCCCGGGCGTCCACCCCTAGGACGGGAGTCTTTATGAAAGACGGACGCCATGCCTTGCCGTCCTTGACCACCCCACCCGGGACGTTTGGGAACACTGGGTTGTCGATATCTGTTTGTTTAAACATGGGCTTATTAAGTACGAAGCCGCATTTGCCGCGATATATGGGCTGAAGTGGCAGTTACATTGATTGGTAAGTTGATAGATTATCAAATGTCACTTGAATACTTGTATCTTAAACTGACTATACTGTCAGATTTCCCGACACATGGTTACTGTATTGAACAAGAGGGCAATAGTTCTCTGCAAGAATGCGGGAAAGTGGAAGAAGCAAGACAGTGTTCGCAACGGGGCAGTCCGTCCATCCTGAGGGTAGGACGAAGACGGACTACGAATCGTAGTCCGTCCCTTCCTGGAGAGAATTTTGCCCGGGGCGAATGGCCGCAGGACGGGGAAGACCATAGGCCACAACCAGTTTCAGAATGTCTCAGAATCTGAGGCCAGACAGATCCCCACAGATCCCTATGGGTCTCTACAGATCCCCACAGATCCCCACAGATCCCCACAGATCCCCACGGTCCTTGGCAGGGATCTGCAGTCCACTACCGTCCCCTATCGTCCTTGTAGAAGGATGGCACAATAGTGTCTCACCTCGTCGGTATTGTTAATCACTGGTGCTTATCCCGGAGCTGGACTCCGGAATTGCGTCTGAGTCATTCCTCCATTGTACGGTGTAGTGTGAGAACCGGTCAACAACCCGACCTGAATGAAGAGCGGTAGAAGAGCGGTGAAGAAGGAAGCGGAATGAAGAGCGGTGGAACTGCGGTGAACAAGGAACCGGAATGAAGACCCGTGGAACGGCAGTGAGGAAAGAACTGGAAGGATCGACAAGGAGCAGGAGCGGTGAAGACTCTGAGGCCTCAGTGCATGTGACGGGGAGTAGGAAACATGTGTAAGCATATGGCGCGATCATGGCAGAAAGCCGAGCAGGGTACCTATGGTTTTATGTATTTAAGGGAGCAGTTCTCTGCCGGTTGTTGAAGTAGCAAGTCGGAAAAGGTTTCCGAAAATCGAGTCGATCTTTGTATGCAATTCCCACCTCTTCAATATATCTAGAATATCAGATTCAGTATAGCTTTCTTTATATTAGTCGGGCTCGTGGTCCTCGCTCAAACCTGCAGTCCTAAAACGTCTCAGGACGGGACGGTGCTAAAACTATCGTCCGGTCCCAGACCGTTGCGAACACTGAAGCAAGATGACTTCGAGGCCCTCGTGATGTGGACTAGTAATGCTATCCCCAATGAACTAGCAGAATTTAGTACTGATGAGATAGGCAAAACCCACGGAAACCGACTGTACTTTAGTGTTCTCCTGAACTCAGGTTAAGTATGATGGTTGGCTTACCAGTATTTTGTAACTTACTCTTAGTATTCTAAAGTAATTACTTTGTGTCTGCGATATTGCAGCCACAGCAACATGACCTGATACGATCACTATATCGTGTCGCCTGTACTACTTTTCACTAACCTGAAGCCTGGAAATACTGAAGAAGAAATCAATTGATTTGTGCAAGTCTGCAATTCTTAATATTGTACATGACCCGTAACCTCAACCAACAAACATCCCCTCTTTCCAGTGCTCCTTCATGGCACAGTATCGGTCTTACAGCGCAGTTTTCCAGAAAGAATGGCAGGGCCCAGAAAATTCTCCGCGCGTTAAACAATTCATTCATGTATTCTCCTCGTTGTGCCTTAGTATCGAGCATGTGTCATCTAGAGTTGTTGGCACCAGTCAATCTACACACCCATAGAGCGGACCGTGACACCGACCCAAGCCTGTGGCAGGTAGGGATGACGTTCACGATGCCATGTTTAGTTGGACGATATGTTTGTAATCACTACCAGTGATTCCAAGCGACGAGTCAGTCCGGCCCTTGGTATGACTGACTAACCGAGGCTTTTTCGAAACGAAGGCCAGACTCACCGGACCGAACGGGGCGCTTGACGTCACTGATTACGAGGGTGCAGGAAGTTTCGACCTTTGCCCGCGCATTAGCCAAGTATCCAACAAAGAGAGGCGGCAAGGCTGTCGACCATTGCATTGCAATGGGAGTTTCTGGGCCAATTGACTCACAAATACCGCTGAGTATCACGAATTCTCATGCTCGATATTGATGATTACAGTTATAACTCAGTCGTTAGCCAATAACTATGTGCATGTAGCAAAGTGGTCGGATACACTCAGAGGTGCTCTATCCGCTACCGGTTAGCACCCGGATTACATAGGCACTCCACGAACACTCCACTATCACTTGTTGGTCAAGCCGGGTGTGTATCCAGGTTGCATTGTCTTCTGAACTTGTTGCCCTAGTGGAGGCGGACACGTGGTACTCATCTGCTCTGAAGTCTGATGCCTGTAACGAGGCACCTCAGCCCAGGTGAAAGGTGGACACGAGGGGGGAAATATTGCACCGACAATGCCACTACGAGCGAGGGTGTGAAGGAGTGGACAAATAAAACAATCAAGGGTCCTCATGCAGACGCGATATTCCTAAGCCAGAGAGGAGAGGTGAGGAATGCTGGGGGTGACGGAGTCAGGACCAAAAGTGTTAAGAAAAGCTCATGGTATTTAGATTTCAATTGCTAGGAACATAGCGGACTCGAAGGATGATTCTGACCGTGGAGATCTACCTCTATATATATACAAAGTTGTCTACATGCCAAGCTGCCGTCCACACACTAACACTTGAGACTGCGCCCACTGACATATCATAGAAAATATGAGGTTGCCCTCAAACCCTGCTACTAACGACCATTCTCCTCCTCTCCCAATACAGTAACTCTCCACTGCTAGGATTTCATTACCACCACCTACCCCTTCTACGAAGCTCATGAGAGCGGCGTCAGACCACCATTTCATAGCATACTACAGTTGACATCTTGCCTTTGTTACAATAGCTTCACCACTTCATGGCACCCTCGCTTGGTAGCCAAGCTGCGAGGTGTACCCACACAGGTGTCAGATATATCGTATTTGATATCTTCCATCGTAATAGTAGCCTTACTACTTCATCACGCCCGTTATCGGCAGCCCAGGAGATCGGTGTTCGGCCGTTATTGTCTCGCATATTGGGGTTGACATCCACCCGTTCCAGCAGTAACTTCACTACTCACTCACGCCCATGATAGGCAGCCCACATGATCGGTGTTCGGCCATTATCGTCTAGCGTATCGGGGTTGACATCCACCCGTTCCAACAGCAGCTTCACTACTCCCTCACACCCGTGAGAGGCAGCCCACGAGATGGGTGTTCGGCCATCATTGTCTGGCATATTGGGGTTGACATCCTCTCGCTCCAACAGCGGTTTAACTACTCCATCATGTCCGTACCCGGCAGCCCACGAGATCGGTGTTCGGCCATCACTATCTGGCATATCTGGCTTGATATCTTTCCATCCAAACAGTATCTTTACTACCCTATCCGACCCAAAGGCAGCAGCCCACGAAATTGGTATTCGGCCCTCAATATCGCGCATATTGGGGTTGACATCCTCGCTGTTCAATAGTAGCTCCACTACTCCATAAAGGCCATAATCAGCTGCCCCCGGGATCGGCGTTCGGCCACCATTATCGCGCATATTGCGGTTTACGTCCTCCTGTTCAAACAGTAGCTTCACTACTTCATCACTCCCATAACCAGCTGCCCACGAGATCGGTGTTTGGCCATTGTCAGGAATATTGGGGTCGACATCGTCTGGTTCCAATAGCAGCTTCACTACTGCATGATTGGAAGCCTACGAGATTGGCATTCGGCCATCATTGTCTCCTATATTTGGGTTGATATCTTTCCGTCCTAGCAGTAGCTTTACCACTCCATCATGTCCCTGATGAGCATCCCATGAGAGTGCAGTTCGGCCGCCTCTGTCTCTCATGTTAAGGTTGACGCCTTCCTATCCCAGCAGTAGCTTTAGTACTTCAACATGCGCCTCCTTAGCAGCCCACGAGAGCGGTGCTCTTCGGCAATTTTCGGTCATAATGGTGTTGACGCTGTCTTCCTACTCTAACCTTAGCGACTGTACTCAAAGAACCAAATCAGGGTGAGAAGAGAAGACAAACAATTGGCAAGTTTCATCCACTAACAGGAAAGGTCGGTAATCAACACAATCACAGAACGGAATCCACATGTTCGTGGGATTAGTGACTGCAGGCCTTCAAGCCAATAGGTCGCCTGAAGTTCAAGCAGAGAATGATACACGCAGAACGTGACCCGGTAAGCAGTCAATGTTACCTCAGCGTTCAAGAAGGTGTCTGTTGTCACCATGATCCTTGTTGTTAAAGCAGGACACGTAGCAGAGCAAAGAAGGGCTTTCTACGACAGCTGTCCTTGACAACACTTGGCAGATCAGTCACCTCTATCATATTGTTAATCACCGGTGCTTACCTCAGCGATAGACACCAAAGCGGAACGAAGACCTGTGAAACGGCGGTAAATAAGAAGCGAAACGAAGGCCGGTGGAATGGCGGTGAAGAAGAAGCGGAACGAAGACATGTGAAACAGCAGTCAAGAAGAAGCGGAAAGAAGCCCGTTGGAACGGCGGTGAAGAGGAAGCGGAACGAAGACCGGTGGAATAGCGGTGAACACCGTATCGGAGCAAAGTGCGACAAAAGTATGGTAAAGAAGGGACTGGGAGAAAGGATAAGGACCTATAGCAGTAAAGACCCTGTAGCGTGAGGAATTAGTACATGTGAAGGGGGGGCAAGAATCATGTCCGGAACGACGAGATTGTGCATATAGGTTCATGTATTTAAGGGTCTGGTTCACCCACAGTTGATGAGCGTAGGTTGTAAGAAAGTCAATAAGTCTATCCTCAAATACGGTCTTCCCTGGCATGAGAATTTCTTGAACATGTGTCTTTCAATCATACCGCTCGTGTAACGCGTTCCCCTAGCTGTGCGGAGGGCCCCACCAGATAGCGTCTTTCAGTAGTGTTATCGGTAGCTATACGCGGACCCCAACAGGGAGAGATATAGATAAAGGTAGCGGAGAACTCGATATGGTTGCTGAACAACCGTATAGTACTATAATGCTAGCTGCCCAAGCCCCAGACTTAATAGCTATTCAAATGTGCACTGAAAAGAAGTAACTACTCAACGGTGTGTCTTCAAAATTGTGTCTGTCGAAGTCAGCTTAGGATACGTTCAGGGAGGATAGCAGTCCTTAAATATATCTTTTCTGGACTATTCTGTAGCCTAAACAAAACCCAATATCTTAGGCATCAATCGATGCCATAAATAAAACATAAAATGTAACATACAAACCTTGCCAGCCTAGCAAGCCTGGCCTCGTGAGCCTCCTCAATTTATATACCTTAAATCCTGATATCAGTAATGAAATAACCAGTATCGGTTACATTCCCAAAACAAAAGCAGCATTTCAGTTTCTAAAAGAACAGTGAAAATCCATTCCCCCTCAATCACTGGAGCAAATTGGTTCTCCATCATTAGATGGTACTGGGTCATCATAATCGGTTTCAAAGTAAGGATCCCAAAACTACAGGGGCAATCTTCGAAAATTTATAAACAGTCCACCATTAGAAGCTGTTGGTGAAAATTCGATATCAATGAATCCAATAATAACTGGGTATTCATTGCGCAGGCAGTTATCATTCCACCAAGTCTAGATTATCTCCATCACATTCTGTACTCCTTGACTTTGTTTCTAACTGTTTTTATAGTTTGGATATCTTTTCAATTGGATTAGAGACTGGTCAACTCTATAACATTGGCAATAGTCCAGAATGAGGTGTGCTTCCATTCAGGAGCTTCTTCAACCCGTATAGGTGCTGGCTGCGTATATGATCATTGTATGGATTAGGTATTATCATTTTCCTCAAATATCTTAACCTCCCAGTAGTTGAACCTTGCTTCCATTAGTAAGTGGATCCTAGCATATATCTTAACACAGTTGTTCTCTTGATGGCTATCATATTCCGGTATTTCCAAGAGTCCTTGCCATTTCGACACTACCTTCCTGCTCTTTCATGACTGTAACTGCCTCTGAGGAAAGGCAGTAATCGAGGGGTTAACGGGCTTCCCTCGGTACCAGGGTGGCAACTAGTGATTCAAGGTCCGCAGGCTTTAGCTGAGCATCTTGAATAGAGTTCTTAGTATATTGCGAGTAGGCAAGTCTCAGAGATCTTAGCTAGATTCTCGAACTACAGATTTTCGTAGCGAACTGAAGAAGGAAACTGTTCAGCCCAGTATATTGAAAACTCAGTCTGCCGAAGTCTGCCTCTTCTAATATGATGAATAGCAGTTCTTCAATACACCCCTTAGGCTACAAGAAGCCTTGTTCATATAATATAAACGAGTTTAAAGAGGTAGTATTGAAACCAAACATAAAACATATCAAGTATCAAACTGATACTCGCAACCAACGATAAAATATATGGAGTATCAAACCGATACTTGAAACCAAACATAAAACATATAGAATATCAAATCCTATTTTCTCAGGCTAGAAGCACCCCTCGTTTCATGAAACAATTTCAAAACACAATCAGTATCAACTGATACCTAAAATCCTAAACTAGTAACCTGTATCGATTACACACCGAAAACAAAATAAAACTCTTGTTTCAAAACATGACATGAAAATCACTAATCCCTACTATCATCATCAGAATTCAAATAAGTATCCCAAAAACCTTTATTAACCTGGGTACAACTGAATAGCTCTCAAAGCCACCCTTAGTAGGAGAATAACATATAGTAATCAACCCACAAAATACTGTAGGAAACTCATCTCCCAGCATGGTATCTGTCCACCATGCCTAACTCAAATCCATCGGAGGGTCTAATCTTTCTACAGGTTCCCAACTATTCTCGCTTGTTGGATATCCTTTCCCACTAACCATGAGCTGTCCCTTTGCCTATCATTCACTGTAATCGAGGACTGATTGCACTTCTCATTCCTTTTCTTCGTTGATGAAAATGGGTCCTGATTTCGCAAATGCTGCTACTGAGAATAGACAATCGGCATTAGGGTGGTAAAGTTTGACTGCCGAATACTGGAAGGCTCCTTTCTTTCTTGCGCACATTCTTTGATCCATGCTAACCTTATAGTTCTGGGTATGTTTGTCAACTTCGTGTACTGTAAAAGGCCCTCGCCAACCTGCTTGTAACTTCTGAGATCTGTTGGATTCTATTGCAATCGGGTCTCGAAAAACCATAATCCTTTCCACTACCTCAACCCGTTTTTGCGAGCTCCTCCTCTTAGCTGCCACTTTGTTTGATCTTGATCTAGCCAAGTGTCACGCTTGTTGTGCCGCATTTCTGATCTCGAGGTGTCGATTGTAGTAGTTATTAGATGCATGTACTATTACAGTGTTGACTGTATCGGTATCGAGCAGTTGGTATTCTCATCCATACACAGATTTGTATGGTGACATTCCAATAGTATAGGAGTGATCTGCATTCCAGTATGCTGTCACTGCAGGGAGGCAGGTAAGTCTGTTGGTCTGGCATCCATTAACATCATTCCGTAATGCTGTTTTCAGTTCACTAATCTTTCTTTCTGCTTGGCCATTAGTTGGTGGTTGCTAGTCCTAGCCATAATGTCTTCAACTCCCGTCGTCTTACATATTTGTTTGCAAAACTGCGAGGTAAATCAGAGGTCTTCATCCCTAACACTTAACATTGGTATTCCATGCGCAGTGAAGATATAGTGCTGGAGTAATTCCATTGTCCAAATCCCCGTAGCTTTCGCTGATGTTGGTATCAGCCAGCTGAAACTAACCGCTCTGTCGCCTACCACTAATCCTGAATCATGTCCACTCACCTTTATGAAAGGACAGATGCAAGCGACAACCTAGCTTGCAAATATCTCCGAGGGAAAAGTGAGTGAAAGGATGTTGCCGGCAGATAGTTTAGTCATTTCCTGTTTCAGTTGACATATGCCACATTGTTGGACATAGTCTTCCAAGTCCGTCATCATCTCCGGCCAATAGATGTATTATGTTGGGTACCAGAAGTTTCTATCAGTACTATGGTGTCCTTTATTAGGTATCTCCCCTATAATCAGTTCTCTTAGTGTTTCTCTATACACTCCATGACCCTTCTGAATGTAGAGGCAATCCTCCCCTCCTCTACTGATAGCGTAAGGCAGACCATTATGTATGTTGGAACATGGCATCATTCTTTTTTGTGAGGTGTGGTTGGAATCCTTCACTAGGTGGTAGATAGGGTCACTCTTATATCCTTTGGTCATCGGTTCACTGCAGTTATTTTTCGTATTATCCACTCCGTGTATAATATTGCATTCATCAACTACTCTTGCCAATACCGTTACCTCTTTCTCCTCGTCAGAAGTCTTGTAAACCTTGTAGAGCTCACATTTCTGAAAAGGTAAGGAGGGAGGTTCTACTACCGCAACTTCGTTTAGGTATGTGTGACATGCTCAATACAGGGGCTCATTTGGCAGATGTATAGGAGACTCAGGATTCTAATTTTTGGTAATGGAGAAGCCACATCCTAATGCCATTTTGATGCACTCTTTGATACCTCGGATATGGAGGCTGAGGGCTAGGTGAATGGGTATCTCTATTGCTGTGGTCATCGCTGGTATTAGGTGGAGTTGTAATAGCTGGCGGGCTCCAGCAAAGGGAGCCTGTGTAGATCATATTCTCAGGTTTTAATTCCTTGGGGTCACGGACAAATGATATGTTGCAGAATGTCCAATTCACTGATACCTGTGCAAGTTCCTCCACTCAGCTGCCACTGTTATAATATCGATGGTCTCGCCAATTGTTTAGGAGTTTGCTATGGCTGTAATTGTCTACGTGTAGCTGGACTCGCTACAGGCTGTAGCCTCTTCCAGATTCTAAAAGAGCACCGATGTGCTCCACTGTGAGGGCTTTGAAACGAGACATTTTGTGTTCAACAGTAGGTTCTGCGTAAGAAAGAATTGATGAAATAGGTGAGGATGTTCGTAAATCATCTTCCGGTGTCGGATTGTTGACAGTATCTAGGTAGTTATCATTTGCATCGGAAAGACGGGATAACACATTTGCTCAATAGTTATATTTCCCGGGCCTATAGACTATTTCAGTGTCGTATTTCCTCATGAATCCTCTCTGTCTCAAGTGTTTTTCAGTGTGTGTTCTGTTTGTTTTGAGATATGTCAGAGGTAGATTGTCTGTACTGCTCGTAAACTTTCTTCTAGCAAGTATGTGATAGAATGCCATGACCACATCCACTATCTCTAGTGCTTCCTTGTCGGTTGTGCCATACTTTATTTGGCCATTAGAGAATTTCCAGCTATGAAGTGAAGCTGGTCTGGCATTCTCACTGGTTTCTCCTTATCCTACCCATGCTCCTACCACTGTGTTGGATGGATCGGTTATCAGCCATATTGTGAATGATCAATCATATTGTAGTGGGTTTATAACCTTGTATTTTGAAACACGTGGCTTAACATTTTCGATGGCTTGGTCTAGTGTGGTGGTCCATACAAATTCTTCCATTCCGTTGGGTTCTGTTAAGGGTGATGTAATAGTTGCAATCTGTGGCAAAAGCTGACTGATGTAGTTGACAGTTTCTAGAAATTCCTGTAACTGTTTCTTAGTCTAGGGCATTGTCCATTCTTGGATCTTTGCTATCTTTTCTGGTGCAGGTGAGAGTCTTTCGTACTTGATAACATGGCCTAACACTTCTATACCGGTGGTGAAGAATTCTGATTTCTTCCTGCTTGCATAGAATCGGACTTCCATGAACTTGTCAGAAATCAGGTATTGGTGTTACCAATGTTTAGAACCTGTATTGGAAAACATGGTTTCTTTTTTTTTTTCTTTTTTTTCTTTTTTTTTTTTTAACATATATTACTTGATTAGGGTACAAGAACGTGCATGCAGCGTAACCTATGGCAAAAAGAAAATCCTTAATTTCCAACATTCCTCCCCCCGCCAGGTAAAAGCCGTACGTCCGAAGCGCCTCGGGTATCGAGCCAACCGCACATCTCGCCCCGAGCCAGGCCTATCCCTACCTCGCAAGCGAACTCATAGAATAAGAGAAGCCTAACTAGGAGAAAGCAGGAAACATCAGGAAAAACGACGCGCGAAATCTCGGCCCGCAGGCACAAAAGAAACCAAATAATATCCCAAAATGCACGCCCTATAGGGATGACTAGCTAAAAAAAGTTATCTTCGAGGTGGTAACGCCTCACCCGGTATGGGCTCACAAGGAGGTATGGAGGTAGGTGTCGGCCTATTCACCTAGGGGAGGAGTTGTTGGGCAGCAGGGGCACTGCAGCCTCCAAGCCCTGTTGAGAGGCAGCAGTAAGGTGCCAGCTGGGGGTGGGTTGGTGGCGGAGGAACTCTTGCGGAGTGTGGGGAGCAGTAGGGTGCCAGCCAGGGTAGCAGTAAGATGCCAGCTTGGGTGGGGGTGTGGGTGCAAAGCCCGCGAAGAGTGTAGACGGTAGTAAGATGCAAGCTATGTGATAGCAGCATGGTGCCAGTCAAGGGGTGGAGTAGCAGTAGGGTGCCAGCCGATCGCGACCGTGGGGAGTGTAGATGGAGGGCAACCGCCCCTAAACGACAACATGACTGTCGGTATCATGTTCGTGTCTTACTAGGCGGACTCCAGCAAGCCCCAAACAAAGCCAGCTGTTTTACCACGTCTCTCATGTAGTCCCTTGTTCTCAGAGAAATAGTGTCCCCATAGTGGATGGAATACCACCAGCTGAAGCGATGAGTGAATAAGGAGGGTGGCGAAATCGACTGTGGCCTGTTGAGGAAACCTGACACAACTCCTCCAGATTCTTTAGGAAGAGGGATACAGGAATCCATCGTGATCGCGTACCGCAAACCGTGATCCCAGCCGTGTGCCAAGATGAAGAAAGGGTTGAAGCCGACCGTGCTGATGCTAAGCGAAGCTACAGCAAAAGCTGGGTAAAGTTGTTTCTGGACATCGTGAGATGCCAGAGGGGAGGGTAGAGTATCCGAGGAGGATTGAACCCATGGGAAAGGAATGGGAAGGCAGGCACGAAGTGCAAAGGATGGATAGAGATAGCTTACACCCCCCCTAGTGGGAGGGTGCAGACCGAAAAGTGGTGATAGTTTGGTGTGGTGTTGAGTCTATCCCAAATAGGAAATAAATTTGAATCACAGGAGGTGTAGCGGAGACGGAGGATGGTATTGGAAAACATATATATATCAGCAATATATACTGATGTAAAGCATCCTAAGTAGTCCACAAATAAATCAGCAATTATGGCCATGAAGGTCTATAGAGCATTGGTATCTCCTTATAGTATAACCTTGCTGATGAAACCTCCAAATAATGTTTTGAACCCATTTTTCCTTACATTCTATGGTTCCACTCTGGTTTGAAAATAGGTATCACTAAGGTCGATTTGACTGCAGTATCTGACCCTTGCTAGGCTATTCAGGATCATTGTTTGGTTTGGAATAATTTTAACATCTTTAATTGAAATCTCATTCCTAGCCATGAGGTCCACCAAGGGTCTCCGTCATTTCTTGTCTATTAGCTCTTGCACAAACATAGGTGCTGCAGACATAACTGCTTGTCGTTCGAGGATTCAAGCATTCTTCTTTTCTCTTCAGTATATGCTCACATCTGTTGCCCATTGTTCTGGTAATTAGTAGGTGTGTAATGAGCGCAGCTCTTTTCCTGGTCGTAGATCTATCTTATGATTGATCTTGCTTAAGGGTGGTAAATCTTCTGGTATTTCATCAACAAATACTTCCAGGTATTGGTCCAAGGCATCTTGTGTCCTAATGACTGTGGCTTGGATGATGCCACTAGTAGGTGTGTGAAGAATCCAAACATTCTTTTTCGGAAACAGGATAGCTAATTTGCTACATTCAATATGAGCTGGGTCTTGTTTCAGAAAGGGCATTCCTATTAGTGCATTGTATTTTGCTAGGTTGCCGACCAACATCCTGGTTTTGGGTGCATACAGCTGGCCTGCTGATATGTGGCCTAAATATTCTTTATGGCCTTCAAATCATGATCCTTTCATGACTAGGTGTATCCTGATCAGTGTCTTCAATTCATGGCAACCAATTCCGTATGTGGTCACAAATGTAGCGCCAATTAGCTTTGCTCCTATTGATCTTATATCAACTGGGACTTAGACTTCTTAGCCATTGGTGTACATTGTTCCTTCACGAGTGTCATCGGGTTTGACATTTGTTTGTCTAGCAGCCATTGTGTGAATGTCCTTCTTTTCTTCCTATACATTTTTACCATTGTTAAACATTTCTTCCACTAGTTGTTCCTGTTCTACTCTATTGGAGGCGACTTCCATTTTTACCTTAGTCTTGCTTTTGCCTTTGCCCTTGTCATCCTTGCTGTGGCAGTCTCTAGCCAGATGTCTTTTAACTCTACAGGTATAGTATGCTGATTTTGTCATTAATTACTTAGGTTTGGTGCGGGCTTGTAGTTCGTTTTCTGAATGTCCCTTCTTCACTCTTGTACGGAAGTCAATTCTTTTCCAAGTTTCTCGAACCTTTCCTTCCCATAAGCCCCCACACTTTTTACAATAGCAGCTATGCTTCCTGCATTTTATATAACTTCCATAATGTTGGCAGTTACAGTTTACGTTAATTCCGCTTCTTGTCATAACCTTGAGTGTATGCTCTTACGGGACTGTTGAAAGAAAGCATAATCCATTACCTTATTTTCATGTAGGCGTTATCGAAACATCAGCAAAGCGGTTGCTATAGTAGAGATTCTTTGTATCTTGCACTTCTCCACGTGCGAGATTTAAGGCAATTTGCGGTAGGTATCGTCTCTCTGTCACGAAGATCATAATCTTGCTTGTAGGAATGCAACAAGGTCTTCTCTGGTTATTTCTTCACCGAAATGCACAGCGACTTGAAAGGCTACTTCCGGAGCTGGTTCTTCCGTATAGCCGAGCGAATAGTTGCCTCCTCCGGCTTCACTTGTTGGCAGTTGCTTTAGGCGTATACATAACTCTACTCAGTTATACCATCCATCAAGCGCTTCTCATTTGAGATTGTCTCCTTCATCTGTAAACTTAGTAGACAAAGGTACCTTGATACTGAGTTTAGTTGTAACAATTGGGTTAGACATTGTAGTTGGTAGTCGGGGAATCCTGGGTCCTGGGGTTTCTGGTCCCGCTGGACCTGCCTCGGAAGCCATATCGTTTGATCCTTGGCTGCTATCACAGCCATCTGGATCGTCGCTCTGTGGTGGTGGAGGTACCTGTGTACTAGTAGGCTTTCCGGGGGATTCTGGATACACACCGAGGGTAGTGGTTACCAGTTCTAGTGGCTGTGGCGAGGATTCGCCTGCTGCTGGTTCAGCTGCATCTCTGGCTAACTGCACAGCAGTTGCCTCACTTGCCCCTTGCTCTTTAACAGGGGTCTTCATGAACCGCCTTTTGGAAATACTAGTGCGCTGCTGAGAACCTCTCTCAGGGGCCTTCATCGCCTGGTATCTTGATCACTTGCTGTAGTTAAAAAATTGTAACCAGCGCTCGGGAGATACAGTAATTATAGGGTTAATGGTCCATGTTCTGTACCAAGGCAGTAACTAGCGAATCAACATTGGTACGCTTTAGCCAAGGTTGTTGAATCGATTTCTTAGTATATCACAACCACTGAAGTATCTGAGATCTTTGGTGAATTCTCCAAGTAAAGATTCTTGCAGCTCACAGAAGAAGGTAACTGTTCAACCAACTATATTGAATACTCTGTCAGCTGCAGTCTGCCACTACTAACCTGAAGAATAGAAGTTCTTAAATACACTTATTAGGCTACGAGAAGCTTGGTTCTCATAACATATAAGACTCCAAGACTATAGCCTTGAAACCAAGCATAAAATATAGAGAGTATCAAATGGATGCTCGAAAGCAATCATAAAACATCTAGAGTATAAAACCGATACTCGAAATCAAACATAAAACATATAGAGTATCAAACCCTATGTTTTTAGGCTAGAGGCACACTACGTTTCCTGCAACAATTTCGCAACATAATCAGTATCAACTGATACCTGAAATCCTTAACTAGTAACCAGTACCGGTTACACTGAATCTGTAGCAAACTATTCGGCAAAGTCCATCAATTTCTTTCCTACTACTGGTATTAGTTTGTGAGTCATCCTCCTTCTAGCAGCCATCCTGGTGCATCTGAATCTTGCTGAAGTGATTGCCTGATAGGCAACATTCTTAAGTTCCTGGTGTTGATTGTGGTACTCACCAGATGCAGGTACTTGGGTATTTCTTTTCCAGATGGTTGATAGTATAAGATATTCTGCTACATAAACATCTTGAACGGGTGACATGTTGGGAACATCACGGTGTCTAGTGTTCTCATATGTTGCTAGGCCCTGTAGTGCCAGGATGCAGTTATTTTGTTGCTTATTGACAACATTCTGGAGTCTAGTCTTGAGTTCTCCAACTTTTCTTTCCACTTGGCCATTGGCTTCATGGTGCACAGGAGTCCCTTTGATGTATACAATTCCCAGAGCCTTCATACTTTAGGACTAGAATCAGGGGGTGAATTAGGGCTCCGCAACAATAACCAATAGTGTAGGGATAACATACGTAGTGAATACATGCTGGCAGAGCAAATTCAAAGTGTCTGCTGCCAAAGTGTGAGTGTCAGTGGGTATAAGCTATGTGAATCCTACTGCACTGTCGATGACTGCAATAACAATGCCGTATCTGTTCTTCTCCGGTTTGTTGAAAGATCCTACATTGTCCAGTGCATACAAGGGAAATCGGTTGGATAGTACCAGCAATGCCCAGGCATCTCCAGCAAGTGTTATGTTTTGTTCCTTTCGCTTTGACATCGCTCACGGTGGGATACCTGTTCGCTGAAGACCATTCACATTTCTTGCCTGAATCGGTACTTGGTTTCATAGTACAGGTTCTTATGGAGACCGCACTGTACCTTCTCATCAATATCAGATATGGCCAGTTCTCTGAGAGTTTAACCATTAACTTTGTAGGCTTCTAAGTTGTGTAAGCAGTCCAGTCCATTCCTACATGTCACAAATAGTATCCCATCGGAAATCCAGTAGTTAGGTTGTTTTCCTTCTCTTCTAACTTCATATTGTTGCCACAATTCATCCCTCCTGTAAGCTTCTATCAACGGTTGTCTCTATAGTGCGACCAAATCTGCTACCACACACATGATATATCCTTCATCCTTAACCTGGTACAAGCTAGATACCTCCGGTACAAAGATATTAATGTGGTCATTATTTTGTATAATCTCTTAGATTGGGCGCATTTTTTGCCAAGCATAGATGGTTGCTGAGCTGAGGATCCATTTGGAGGATAGTGTGCAGGCCACTTTGTCATTTCATCTTTGGTATAAGTGGTGGGGCAACATCCTAATACCACAGCAGGTCCTTGTTTGTCACTTGCAGTATCGAGTCTTATTTGCCAGGTTACAGTTGTTTCCTGTTCAAGAGTACGATTGTGGCCACTTTATTCTGCTTCTCCAATCTCTCCCCAAGTATTGATATTTCACACCTGCTTGTGACAACTCCGTTAATCACTTTGTTTTCCTCATGGTAGGTGCTGGCTAGGTCGTCACAAGCAGTCCAAGGGAGAGCTACAAATTCGACTTCTTCTTCATCAGTTGACGCAATACTAATCTCCTCTGCATAACTGTTTCTCCAGATAAGATACTAATCTAGTCTGAGGGATGGGTGGATAATTGCAAGAGCTGTCAAGGACGACATGTTTGCTACGATAATGCAGCAGGTATCGCTTTTTTGATTCTAAGGGTTCAATAGAATCTGTGGTGTATAGTAAATTGCAATTTGGCCTTTCACAAATATGAGAAAGCAAATTAGGAAAATAGTTTCTTTTCGTGGGCCAACAATATATCTTCCCCTGGTATAATCCTGGGTAGGTTCCCAAATGAAGCTGGTTCCTGGTAGGCTTTGGTGTAGTCATAAGTGGTGACAATGCGTGATGATGGGCGCTGATAAGGGTTGATTCATAGCCTGATAGGACGTCAATAAATAGAGGAGGTGCATTGAGTATTGCTAGTGCTTCTTGATTGGTAATGCCATAGTGTAACCACCGCCTGGATGATGCGGAAGGCATAAGGTGAACTGGCTTTTTTCTCTACAGCCTGTTGTAACGGGTAGTGGTTCCTGGTTAGGAAATTAGGTACCAGTTTGATACCAGTTATGTTTTGAAAATAGTTGCATGAAATGAAGGATGCCTCTAGCCTGATAGGCTTGTTTTCGAGTACGTGTATGATGCGCTATATGTTTTACCTTTGGTTGCGACTATCAGTTTGATACTTTATATGTTGTAAGTTTGACTGCGAGTATTTTTTTGATACTCCATATGTGTTGCATTTGGTTGCTGATATTAGTTTGATACTCAATATGTTTTATGTTTCTTTCATGTTTACTGATTTGGAGTCTTATATGGTTTCTGGTATATGAGGCAAGGTAGCCTGAGAGGTGTGTTTAAAGGTGGCTATTCTTCTAGTAATAACGAGAAGACTTCGACAGTCAGAGTTTTGCATATACGGCGTGCTGTAGTTATTTTGCTCTGCTCGCTAGCACACTTTTTATTTTTATATCTACCAAATGTCTCCGAGATTTGAGAAGTTACGATAAAGTAAGACATCTATTCCAGGGCCTCGATTGGGGTCTGGGGGCTTCGCTATACTAGTACCTACTATTACTAGCGACCAAGAGCTAGTATCGCAGATGCTTATCATATTTTCCCAGAGTCAGTGACAAATGTGGCAATTAGTGAAGAAAAATCTGCAGACTTTAAGCGAGGTTGGTGAATAGACTTCTCACAGTGTCTCGATTTCTGAAATATCCGAAATGTGTGATTGATCTCAAAACGCAGCCCCCGGTATTGAACAGAAGAAGGTAACTGTTCAACCACCTTTATTGAAAAGCTCTGTCGCTCCAAGTCTGACTATGATAACAGGTGGAATGGCAATCCATCAAATACAGTTGTCAGGCTGGCACGGATCTTGTATAACAAACATTTAAGGCTTCGGATCGGTAGCCTTCAACTCATCTATAAAACATATGTAGTAACAAACTAATACTTGAAGCCTACGCAAAAATACATAAAGTATTAAACCAATACCGGAAATCAAAGAAAAAAGGTATAGAGCATCAAACCAATACTCTAAACCAATACCCTCAAGGCAGAGGCGCACTATGGTTTCTGAAACTAATTCCAAAACATAACCTGTATCAATATGATACATAAATTCCTGTCCTGTAACCAGTATCAAGTACACCCCGTAAACAAAATAAAACCCTTATTTCAAAAAACTAATCAAAATGCCCTAATCCTTGCTATAATAATCAGAATTCAAAAAAGGTTCCCAGAAACCTGCATCACCTGGCGGTATATCTTAATAGCACGCACAACCAGAGTAAGAAAGAGAGAAACACAAAGGAATAAATACAGAAAATACCTCCGGGAAATCCATCTTGGAGTAGGTTATCTCCACACAATAATTGAGCCAAATCAAGCATATGTTCTCATCCTTCCCACAGGTTCTCAACTATTGTTATTCCTTAGATAAGGTTTCCAACAAAATAGAAATTGTTCCTTGCCATATCTTTCTCTATAGTTTAGAACTGATTCGACCTCATAGTACTATTCTTAATTGATAATGATGGGTGCTATATTTGCAAAACCAGGTACTCAAAACTGGAAATGCTCAGTTCGGTGGTAAGGTTTGATGACTGAACTGTGGAAAAATCCCCCTTTCTTTGTTAAACTCTTGCATCTATCCTGACTAAATTGTTCCAAATGTGATCATCAAAATATATTCCTGAAAATGGAAAATGCTAGCATGGTTGTAACCTGCCAGTCATGCTGAATTCTCTCACAAATTGATTCCCTAAAATCATATATCTTCTCCCAACCTCAAGATATTTATAAGTATTCCTCCTCTTCACTGCTACTCTCTTTGATCTTGCCCTTGCCACCAGTGATGCTTGGCAGTCTGCATTCCTGATCTCTTAGTTTTACTGGTCGTAATCATCAGATGCAGTCTCTGTATTAGAGTTGACTTTATAGGCAATGAGCAGATAGTATTCACATCTATACACTGCCTTGTATAGAGACATACCAACCGTATTAACATGATCTGCATTGGAGTAAGTGGTCACGTGAGAAAGGCTGGTAAGCCAGTTCGTTTATCAAGTGTTAACGATTTTGCTTAATGCGGTTTGAAGTTCCAGGATCTGTCTTTCCCCTAGTTCCTTGGTTTGGTAGTGGTCAGATGCAGCCATCATGTATTCTGCTCGCTTTCTCTTGAGGGTCTGTTTTGAGAACTAGGAGGTAAACCGAGAATCAGCATCCGTGCAAATTGATGTAGGTAGTCACTGAGGTGTTGATATATGGTACTAGAGTAACCTCATTGTCAAAATCACAGTAGCATTTAAGGAGGTCAGTATCAACCAGTTGTAACTGAACACTTTGCTGACCACTACCAGCACAGAATCATGTCCACTTATCTTCGTGAAAGAACCCGCGCAACCAATAACATAAATAGAACATATTTCATCTGAGAATCCTAGGAAAAGGGTATTGCGAGTCGGTAATGTGGTCCGGTCTCGATTCAGCTAGTGTAGATTACAATACTGAACATAGTCCTGGATATCCTCCCTCACCTGTGGCTAGTAGATGTATTTTGTTGCATACGGCAGGTCTCGATCATCACTATGCTATCTTTTCTCTTCCATTTCTCCTATTATAAGTAGTCTCAATTTTTCTCCAATCACTCTGTGATCCTTGGGTATGTATAAGTAGTTGTCCTTCACTGGAGTGGTTATATAAAAGAAACTATTGCTTAGGCTGTAGAGTTGCATTATTCCATTTTGTGAAGAGAGGTTGGAGTTATTTACAAGCTAATATATGGGGTTGTTCCTATATTCTTTAATCATCTTTTCTCTTCACTTGTTTTTCATATCATCTACTCATTAAATCATATCTCTTTCATCCATCATACTCTGCAAAAGAGTGGCCCGCTACGCATTGCCAGTAGTTTCATGCCCAGTGGACAGTTTGTATTTTTCATGAGATACTATAGTGGGTTCCACTAGTGGAACCTCGTTCAGGTATACCAGTGACACTCTACAGAAATATTTGTTCTAAGCAGACTCAGGGTGCTCATGATAGTCACATTTACTGGTGGAGGTGCCACAGCCTTAAGCCATTGTTGCACACTGCTGGACAGCTTGCATGTCAAAGCGCGGGTGAGGGGAATGTGTATCTCTGGCACCGTCCCTATTGTCAGGAGGAGCTGAAGTATTCTCAACCGGTATGCTGCCAACAGGATATCCAACATGAGTTCTCTTATTCAGTTGCAATTTCAGATTGTCGGGACAGAATGGTAGGTTGCCGATTGCCCCATGTATTACGGCATCCATGTCGTCTTCCTAGCTCCGGCTGCTGCTATTGCTCTGTTGGTCCCCCCTACAAATACAGGTTTGCTATTACTGTAATCGATTACCCTAAGTGGTACTTACTCCCAGCGATATTGTGTTCCACATTCGTAACCAGTACTAATGTGCTCACTGGGAAGGGCTTCGAATTGTGACATCTCATCTTCAGTATTCTGGTTTGTGTGGGGGGGAAAGCAAGCAAGAAAAGAAGTGATGGGGGAATTGTCTTCTTGGTAGGATGTTTCGCATGGTGTAGATTATCATCATTTTCCTTATAGAGGTGCGATAAGGCATCGGCTAAATAGTTCTATAGCCAAGATCTGTATACAATTTTGGTATTGTACTGCCCCAAGAATCCTCTCGACTGCAATTAAATTTGGTGGATGTGGTGCATGTCTTGAAATACATAAGAGGTAGATGGTTGGTGATGATTATAAACTGGCTGCCTGCAACGATGTGATTAAGTGCCTTTAGGGCTTCAATTATCACCGGTGCTTCCTTCCCCGGGAGACCATAATTCATGTGTGCTTCAGAAGGTTTCCTGCAATGAAACCAAACAACCCTCGCATTACCTGGTATTTGTGCGTCTCCTGTCCGAGCTCCCATACCTGTATTAGACGCATCGCTTATTAGCCTTATTAGAAGTGGCAAGTCATATTGTAATAGTTTCATGACCTCCTATTTTGAGACAATTTGCTTCACAATTGCCCCAGCTTGCTTTTGGATGTCACTCCAGCCAAATTCTCCTGTTCCTGTAGGTTCCATTAGAGGTGATGTAAAGGATTCAATAGGTGGTAAAAATAGGCTAATATAGTTTAATGTTGTTAGGAATTCTTGTAATTGCTTCAGAGTTTCCCGCTTTGTACACACAATGTGCATTCCCATTGTCTGAGGTGCTTCTATCAGTACTTCGTTATTGGTCTCTAGATCTAATACTTCTGTCGAGGTGTCGAAGAATTCTGACTTCCTCCTGCTTGCGCAGAATTAAGCTTCCTTTACCTGGTTTCGAAGAAGGGATAACTCTGTCAAAGGTTGTACCATAGTATCAGTAGAGATGAGTATATTGTCGATGTACACTTACCTGAAACTGAGTAAATAGTTGGTGCATGAATGTGAGATTATGAGCATAAATGTTCCCACTGCATTCATATCTCCTGGTAGCATAACCTTGTTAATGAAACATCCAAGGAGTGTTTTGAAACAGTTCTTGCTCATATCATTGGCGTCCACTCTTGTTGGGAAATAACCATCACTAAGATCGAGTTTGCGGTATCATCTTTCTGTTCCTGGGTTGTATAGGATCAGTCTTCTGTTAGGAATAGTTTGCATATCCTTTGTTGTTATGTCATTCCTGCCTTCGAGGTCCACCAATTGCCTCATGTATTTCTTATCCTTTTTCTCTTCTACAAACATCGTCGCTTCAACTGAAGTTGCTGGGTGTATCATGATTCGTCTTTTCTGTTGTTATCTCAGCCAAATGCTTATATACGATGCCTATAATTCTGCTATTGAGTAAGTGTGTTAGGAATGCAACTCCTCTGCAGGTTGGAGAATTATCTCCAGCTTGATCTTCCTTACAGGTGGCATATCTTGCGGTATTTCCAGAGGAAACACTGGTGAGATTAGGCTTTTGCATATTTGGTCCTGACAACTAGCGTTTGAATCATGCAGCTGGTGAGGGTACAAACAATCTGCACATTCTGCTCTGGAAACAATATTACCAACATGCTACACATTATATAGGCTCGGTGCTGTTCTTGACATGCCATCCCAATTAGAGCCTTGTATTTGGCTAGGTTTCCAACCAGAATTCTGGATCCTGAAGCACTCAGCTTTGATGCGGATATATTAACAGTGCTTTCCTTATGACCTTCTCATGATGATTCTTTTATCGCTAGGTATATCCTAATCGGTGTATTCAGTGCATAATGAGGAATCCCATAGGTGGTCACAGAGGTGGCACTTAATGGGTTAGCTCCTCTCAATCCTGGATCAAACAGGATACTAGTTGCTTTGCCACATATATGCATTGTTCCTTCCTGGGTGTAATGAGGTTTAATGTTTGTTGCTCTAGCAGCTATTGTGAGGAGGTCACATTCTTCCACCATTTCCATGCTGTTGATAAACACATCTTCTGCTAGATCTTGCTTGTAATGCAAGAAGTAAAATGGAGTCATTTCAATTATACAAGACTACTTCAGCAGATTCCGATACCTTGTACTAGTCTCCAACAATATCACTACACCCGAGACCGCCTACCGGTTCATCAAATAAGTTTTCTTGATGCGCAGATTCCATACCTACCTTGTCCCAGATAGAGATCCGAGATACACCTCAACCTTTTGGACTCGATTTATGGCGAGTATCCTACTTAACCTTAATATGGTTGATACCTACTCCCTTCGGATGTATGGACAAACAGAATGCCGGATTCTGACAATGCGCCAATACCTCTTGAACCACTTTGGACTCAAAGGCACATAACGAATTTGGCGCCTACCTTTTATTCCAACCGCAATCAACACTGCCTAACCAGATTGTACAAAGATCCCCCCTTTCAGAATCACCTTTAGAATAATTAGCAGATTCCTACCCAGCATTACACTCTTCCCATCTGCACTTACCTTATCACAGGAATTGCATCTCAAATCATGACAAACTAACCACTCCCCAGAATATCCCTTAAACAAGCCAGAACCTTTCGCAGAACTACTAGCAGATCCCACCACTAGGAAGGACCTCTTATCGCCTCTGACCAAGGTGAGGTCATCCACAAATCAACCCTATATGTTCACCACATCGGACGTAACCACAAACATATTGGACCATGGTGCGGGCCTTTCTCTATCAAGGAAGGACCGCACATATACCATGACTACAAGATCACCCCACCATCGCTTGGTAGCCGCAATCCACCACTGGATATATCACAGCCACCTCTGGGTATACCTTAGACACCACATCAATGCATTTCCAGGCCTCACCCCACCTGCCCTCAAGAACCCATTAGTATCAATGCCTATGGCCATGAGGAATCATGAGTTGAAAAATACCGACAGACCACATCGGCAGACAGAAAGGATAATTATTAGACGTCAGAAAAGTGTATGTTGAGATTGTAGCAACATGGGAACCATTGGACTTCCAGGAAGGAGCCAGTATATTATTCCGCCTGTACTAGTTCAGGCCATCCAGTTCTGCAATCCCATTGGCACTTTGTAGGACCCGCGACAAAACATGGTCTCCTTTAACTGTCTAGGAACCAGAATACCTGCCACTCTACCCGGAGCTCGATCGTGAAGGATTCTAGTCACCGATCCAATACTCGCAGTTCTCGGTGAGAGAGGACACTCTGCGCAACCAGGTACCGATGAACCGGAGATGGACGATCCGGACTAGACATTGGTCCACTATATTGCTTTGTCGTTTCGGAGAAAGCTAACAAAATCGACTTATTTTCTCTCATTATAGTATCTAACTTGATGTTAGTTTTGCCTACTCGGAATACTGATGGCAGGGCTCTTATCTTAGTTGTCAGATCAGTACCCAGTTGGGTATTCCCTTAGGCTCCAGCTCGATTGGATTAGTATAGTTGTAGCGATCAGTAGTTTTACTCTGATTGGATTTCATTACCTGTTTTGTTAGTTTTACATTGCTGGGTTAAGTCGTGTCCTTTAGGACTTCGCTTGCTTTATCATCCGGCTCATACACCAGCCTTATTGTACGAATTCCTTGTCCAGGATGGTACTTTTAAGCTTTGTAAACTATGAATTTTCCATTTAAAGACCCTGCAATCCGCTAAGAATTTTGGAGCTCAACCCACAAAGGATCGCTCTTCTCAATATACCACAAGTTTAATGGTCATAATATCTTTCACAAATGGTTACCGGTTCGTAGAAACTCTGACTGACACTTGTACCCATATTCTAATTCTGTGCTGAAATCTCCCTGTCATTGTCGAGATACTGAGTAGTAGGTCACACCAACTACCATCTTTCTTCTTGCTTTCTTCACTTTCCTCACAAACCGGAAATCTCCATGGTATGAATAAGCCATCAAAGTCGATATTGTGCACTCACTCCACCCCTGTCTCCACCTGCCCATGACTTTCCCATTTTGCAGGACACATCCATCGCCGTCCTAATTCTCAGCAAGTCTTCTTGCTGATACCTGCTGCCATACCGACAACACAATGACCGACAAATAATGCTTGTACAAAGTAGTAATCCTAACATCTCTGGTTCCGGCTGTGGCAATCCCCATTTCCACACTGATGGCCACTTGTTACATGGCTGTCCAGCACAAGCGATGACCAATAAACTGCGAACAAGGAAACATGCTAGTTGTAATAAGCACATAGGGGAACAATCCATCGTGAAAACAGGAATGAACGGTACATGAATCAACTAGTGAATGGTAAGTGGCGAGTGCAGGAATGGTTAACAGCTCATGGTGACAGGTGAATAAGGGAACGATAAAGCATATATTTGCGAATGGTGAAAGAAGTAACAGATATAGTAACTGATATTAAGATGGACCTGAACAGGACCAGCATGGTCCACGCATGTCCTGCATGTTTGGAATGTTATATAGATTGGGAGATAGGGTCTCAGCATGTTGTGTTAGTTGTGAGCATGCCCAGTAGCATCTTCGGCTTTCTAATGGTTTCCAATAGGGTAGACTCCCTGTTGAGTATATGGATGTAAAGTTTCTCTTCCTTCATATCCTGTTACCGCTTCTGTAATATGACATCAATATACTGACAAACTGTATAGCTACCCGTGCAGTGTGAAGTGCTCAAGGGAGAGAAGGTATCAATAGCTTTGGGAGCTCAATTCTTTACTTTCCGTAAAAGAAATCCGATAAACATGTCGCCAGGAAACTGGCGAAATCGCTATAGTGCAAGCTTTGTTCGTCACAGGTCATCCGGGGTACAGGAAATCATGGGCCCCCGGTGCAATCACCTCACCTGGCCCGGTCGCTAGTCTGAAGCTGGTTGTTTTTCTAGACTTGCCTTACTCAGCTGCCCGCCTGGCGCCACGCCCTGCCCATCCCTTATACGGGCACCCTGTAAAATTGTGTGGGAAGAAACGTGTCCCCATTCAGAGAAAGAGCGGGGTGAAGGCCCGGTCAGGGGCAGGACGGCGGGTGCCAACGAAATATGCCCCCTTGGCCTGCGTAATGGTGGGGCGCCAGGGTGGCAAAACATTCCCCACTACTCGCTGCAACGAACTCTAAGTGCAAGTAACGTGTCCCGTTAAGAACAATCACCTTTGCAATAGCTCCTTGGTACTTAATACCAGGTTTCAGCCAATGTGAGTTTTCTTTCGTCCAGTGGTTGCTATCAAAATTGTGGGGTACTTTGGCGAATTCCGATAAGCTATGTATATCTGTACCATTGCTCTATCCTGTTTGGTTAGTATATAGTGATAGTAGCAAGATACACGAAGAGGGTAATCTGGACCAGCCACAATATTATATCCTACTTACTTACTGCAATAAGGTCAAGATACCAATTTGCAAGTGGTGATATAGAAGGGCAGTTTCCAGCCTTTATATTGCCAAAGGCTCGATCATGGTAAGAACATGTGAGAGCTCGTCTGCTTACAGCACTAAGTTAGTATTGCGGATATTTGGTGGAATTGTGATCTACACTCACCACTTAGCCGTATCCTGTGTGTCAATTCATTGCCTAATCGTATCATAAATAGCCCTAAACTGGAATCCATCAGGTACCATTTGAAGCTTCTCTGAACCCACTTGCGATTATTGACTGGTAGGGGATCGTATCCACTTTTTCGAGACAGTGCCATAAATGAAGATTCACATCTTAACAGATCAGGTGGAGTGTCATTTACACTACAATAACTCTAAAATCAATGGTTGATATATTCACAGGGTCCATTCCAGCGATGACCACCGTCAAGCTTATCTCTATTGTACTCGCTGTTACCTCCTTCCTTAGCCAATTGCAAACGCATGGTATGATTTATTTCAATCTTACATCTCTTCAAAGAAATGTCCCTCTAATTCTTCTGGTCAATCATCTTGTTGGCCTCCCTGGCAAAAAAGCAAGATCTGCATCTGCACTTCTTCAGTTCTTCCCTCAGAGACGATTTTTGCGCAACTGCATTGCAGTTGAATTGTCAAACGCCTTGATGGTTACCAAGATGCAACTACTCAACTACTTACTCGATATTTGATGGCAGCCAGATATTGGATACTATTACATCATTTTAGAGAATGATTGCTTCTACTTGTGTCCCCTTCATGCAAACCAGTAAGATCGAACTCGGTTAGGAAATTTCCTACTCTAGAGTTTCTTCATAAGTTAGAACAAGCCTATCATTCATGTTCAGCGTGGCAATCATGGAGGCAACCTGGGAAGCCTGCTGCATCTTGATTACGGATTTGAAAGATTTCCAAATGTTAGCAAATCTGTACTACGAGCTCATGACTGCCGGTATTTTTCTTCGTGTCTAAAGAAAAAGGAAGTAGAATTTGTACCTGTGTATAGTGATAGACACCTTGCCCAAGAAATACTTAACAGATGTACACCAGAATTAGAGTCAAAGTACTTTCCCTTAGTTAGTAATAATAATTTATTATTCCATGTTACCATTCATGTGCCTCATATGTGGAAATGCGAGAAAGTAAAAGACTATTCTATAGTGGAAGCCGGTATTACTGTATATTAGGATTTGGGGTCAAGGCCTCCCAGTGATGTAGGTATGAGACTATAGAGTAAAGCTGCTTGCACATTCTGTTTCCAATGAAAGAATGCTGAGACACCTTCACTTGTATTTTCTTTTTGTTTCTTTTCCTGAGTTTGTATCTTGTGTATCCTTGTCAGAAAAAGGTATTACCTCTCCAGTCAACCTTCTCAATCTGTTACCCCTGTCCTCGCCTAACTATCCTGCTATCACATAAGTGATCACTCATGTTCTTGGCACCTGGCTCCTTGCCGAATACCCCTTGACAACCTTCTGTCCTACCACAGTTCCTTACACTCCAGGACCTTCCAGGAACGGTTATTTCGGGAGTCTTCTCCATCGCTGGACCAGTGCTGTTGGTGCGACAATTTCAGAGGGAGGAAGAGGCAAACCAATTGGTTATTCTCTGATGGGAATGAAGCCGACATGGCAGAGACTGTAGTCTGGAGTAGAACTATGTTTTCGTTCCATCCTGGTGGTTCCATATATACCTAGTATATTAACCATTGCATGTCTGAGTGTTTGTCAAAGCAGCAGATGTTGCATTGTTTCAGTTGTCAAACATCTTTTCAATATCGGTCAAATCTGCTAATATTGGCTGGTGCAATGGATAACTTCACTACTAACGTACTGGAAAAGCCTATACTCGCATCGCCTACTAGTTACTTTCTCTGTGAGGCCTGCTACTTTCTGGTTACCCTTGTTTACACTTCACTCCCAAGTCTAGTGATATAAAGTATTGTATCAATGGATATCTCTGCTGCTGACTAGAACCAGATAAGCATCGAGTACAAATATCCACTGGTTTGCAACTTTAACTGGCATTATTTTGTCTTTGATTGCCTCTGAGAACCCGTCGCTTTGTTATTGCCTCCGCTGTAGGCACTGCTCATCTCCTCCAGTGAGTTAAAATGTCAAATTCAATTACCATCCTAATAGAAACCTGTAGCAAATAAAAATCCCAAATCATTATAAACAATATCTTCCCCCTTCTGTGAATGCAGTATTTGTACCAAAATCCCTTTTCCAAATGACCGGACGAAAGAACAGAAGAAACATGCGGAGCTATTCCCCAGTATAGGGTACAAGGTTTGTAGATACGCGAAAGGGGCATCTGCAATCGACTACACTAGTACATTCCGTCCCGAGCGATGTGAGAAAGAGAGAAATAGTAATAAAAACTATTCCTTCCTCCCTCTTTTCTTCCTACTAGCAACGTCAGCATGGGCCACCAACTGATAATAATGTATGTTGCATATTTCAAAGTGTCTTCTCGTCCGAGCCTAGATTTTGAGTCAGTTAATATGCCATGATATGTGGTCACTCGCAAGGATATCAAGTAACTTGAAACCTTAGTACCATTGATGGGTGAGTTGGGACCATTGTGTCGCGATACTCGATAATTGTGCTAGGAGATGTACATGTGGCAGGGGGGCATGGATAAAACTTACATCCCCAAGGGTTCGTATGCATGCACCACAGATAGGACACCAGTATCTACCCTCGCGCTGGTGATTTCTTCTGCCGTCGTCACCTAACCGCTCACCCGCTGCGTGGAGTTCCGCTGTGGTTAGACCTGCACGCGCGTCTTCGCCCTCATCTTTACCCTCGTCTTCACCCTCATCTTCCCCGTCGTCTCCGCCCTCATCTTCATCATCGCCCGCGGCCTCATCTCCCCCCTCATCTTCCCCTCTACCTCCCTGCGCCCTCTGCTCCTCCTGCACCTTTTCCGCGCCCCGGCCCGCAGCCTGGCCACCGGCTTGGCCTACTACTCGGCCTTCGCCGCGGCCAGAGGCCTCCCCGCCCCACACTTTGCCACCCAACCTTTGGGCCTCAACTTTGCTGGCGGCCTTGCGGGACCTTGCTAACACGCTATCCGCCGCCGCTACGGATTCTGCTCGCATAGCCGCTACCGCCTTAGGCGCCCCCAGCAGACCCAGTACGTCCGTAACCACAAAGAATATAGTCTGAGCATCACGAGCATGGTCTCTCGCTGCGACAACTCTGTTCTCTGCTGCCTGAGCCTGTGCTTCAGCGTTCGCCAATCTTGACTCTGCAGCCCCCACCATTACTCCCTTGCCCTCCGCCCGCGTGATCAGTTCGCCGATAACCGCCGAGAGTCTAGCCTGATGTGCGCGAGCATCTGCTCTCGCCTCCCAAACCCGAGCCTCAGCTGCCCGAACCTCTGCTCTAACGTGCGCCACTGTCGACTTTGCTGCCCTCGAAGCTCCCCGCATGCCCCGCATCCCCCTACGCATGTCGCTAGGAGATTCAAACTGTCGCGCCTGCGCCACACGAGCATCTGCTCTGGCCTCCACAAGCCGAGCCTCCAATTCACTATCCTCCGCTTCCCTAGCCTCTGCTGTGGCGTCGGCCGCTCTGGACTCGGCAGCCGTCGCAGCATTTTCCCTATCCTCAGCCGCCCTTCCCACTACGTCCGTAGCCGCGAAGCTCCTAGCACGAGCAGCTCTAGCCTCTGCTCTCGTCTCTATTACCCTAGTCTCATATTCTGTAAGCTCCGCTCTCCTAGCGTGTGCACTAGCTTTCGCCGCACTGAACTCCTCTGCCCTTGCCGCTACCTCCCGTTCCGCCGCTGCCCTGCGCAGTTCGCCAGGGAGCTCATCGAGTCTAGCCTTAGCCTGAACCACACGAGCCATTGCCCTCAACTCCTCAACTCTAGCCTCAAATTCCCTAGAATTCGCTGCCCTAGCCTGCTCTGGCCTAGACTCTCCTTCCCTAGCCTCGACTTCCGTACTATTGGCCGCCCGAGCTTCTCTTGTGGCCTCTGCCGCTCTCCAGTCCGGAGCCGTAGCCGCTACTGCACTCCCGTTCGCCAGTCTAGCTAGTGCGGAACTAGACTCCCCTGCCCCATCCTGCACTTCCCTACCAACCACTGGCCTTGCCTCACCTTCTCTCTCACTGGAATTTGTATCACTAGGTTCTTCTGCGTCTGCTGCTCTTCTGTTGGCGGGTTCTTGGCCCCTGGTTCTGGTGACCTTTGCAATTTTCTTCCGTCTCCTCGGAGCGCCGGGTTGTCCCCTCGGGGGGTGTTTGGGCTCGTCGGGCCTTCTCTGCCGAGGTAGGATCGCCGGTGGATCACTGGTGGCATGCACCACGGATATCCCGGCTTCTTGAGCAGTCATCCTGGGTGTCGCGTCGATAATTTCGTCCGTAGTCACGGGTTCCTGGGCTACTATTAGTTTATTCGGTAGGATACGAATTGTCCTGGTTACTGACCCTAATTACCAACGATAGTTGTCGCTCCCCGTCTGGGAGTCTATTAACCTCATCGATCATGGACTGGAAAGAGTCCTGACTATCCACAGCAGCCGGGTTCACGGTAAAAGATTGCGGAAGAACGTAGGTTAATGAAGCCGCCGTACCGAGCCAGTGGGTAACNTTTCGTCCGTAGTCACGGGTTCCTGGGCTACTATTAGTTTATTCGGTAGGATACGAATTGTCCTGGTTACTGACCCTAATTACCAACGATAGTTGGCGCTCCCCCTCTGGGAGTCTATTAACCTCATCGATCATGGACTGGAAAGAGTCCTGACTATCCACAGCCGCCGGGTTCACGGTAAAACATTGTGGAAGAACGTAGGTTAATGAAGCCGATGTACCGAGCCAGTGGGTAACAAGGGTGGCAAGAAAGTTCCAGTTCATATAGTGCATGGCAATTGCCACCACTACTGTTACCGGGCCGGCGACGACGATAGCACCATCGCCATCATATCTCGTTGCCGTTATCCTAACAGTGTTTGTGGTATTCTGTGGCGCATTCGGCCATATCGCGTTAGCCAATAATGAATTATTCCCTGATACGATGGAGGGGTGCGATATACCCGATCTGTGCTGTCGACTTCGAGAGTTCGACGGATAACCACACGGATTGCGGGAAATTCGTTTTCGGCGGCTGAGTAAAAAAGTCTTTCGAAGTCCCGACGGGTTTGAAGGATTACAGCAGGCCCGGGGGAGAACGTAGCCCCGCCGATATTTTCATAACCTGTGAACACTTGGTCAGCGACGAAAGGCTCAGCGCGCTCTATGAACATGGTCCAATCGCGAGTAGGCTCCTGGGGTCGCTCGTATTCGAAGCTCCCGGTGTTGAATTGAATAACTGTCGTCCAGGTCATGGGGTGATGGATTTCAATGTGACCTCGTCTTTGGTCGACCGGTAGAGAATGCATCCGCGAATGAAATACCAAATAATCGCTTTGGTTCGAGAGAGGTGTTAGATGGACGCCGATCGTCCAGTAACAGAGAGTAGAGGCCGGGAAGAGCTCTCGCTGACTCTCTAGATAGCGTCGGATGGAGAAGTAGCTATAATTATGCTCCGTAGGTAACCGAAAAGCCCTCCCAAACATCCCACAAGTGTTGATAGTGAAGGTTGGATCGCCGCGGATCGGGTCCATCGGATGTACATGATCAGGAATTTGCATTATGGCTGTGTCACCCGAGGGCACTGTCAAATTCCGGACCGGTGGTACGAGTTCTGTAGAAACCTGGTCCCCGGTTGGCCCAAACGGAGTGCCGGTTTGGGGGTTCATTCGAGCTATACGTTTTAGTTGTCTGTGGCGTCCATCTCGATCGATCAAGCCCGACTCGGCTTCTTCGGAGGATAAGTAGTTGTAGGATCGCTGCTCTCTGGGAGGTCTGACCCCATAGGTGTTTTCACTATGCGAGTCAGGAATATCGTCTGGCAGTTGACTTATGGTCCCCTGATATCTGCGCTTCTTCCCCTCCCACCCAGTACTGAAAGTATGCACCCCCGGGGCCGGATCAGTCGGGCTACCCTCAACGGTTGGCGTCTCCAACCCTTCGCTCCCGATATTGGGCATAGGTGGCACGTGGTGTAGAGGTGTGGGAAAGCCAGCTCCGGGTGATGTTCGGGAGGCTCCCGGGGTGGGCCATCGTTCCGCAGCTCGGTGACTGAGAGCCCTTGCTATCCAAATCCAGACTTGGTCGTTTATCCTTATATATGACACTGCAGGTAACCTGATAGTATCACCTCCATACACTTTCGAATTTGTTTCCATAATTTGAATTATTTTGTCGGTATTGTCGTCAGCAAGGAACCCTGCCCGAGCAAACCCCTGGGGGCGGCTTCCGACATATTCTATCCGGTTCCCCACTAATACCTGAGCTGTATCTGCAGCTAGGATCAAATATTTATCGCGAAGCTCTTCCCTCTCCAGATCACTCAGCCGGTTGTCCCCATTCAATCTTATCACTAACGTAATTAGGTTAGTTGTGAAACGGTGAAGAAGCGACTGTACCCACAAGCATTTCGGTAGGCCAGCGAATAGGGCCGTAGGACAGGGAGGTGTTGAGCTCTGGTCCACGATCCCCCCGAGAGTATAGAGTCGCTAGTGGATTGAGTTCCTGAACGCTGGGGGAAGGGTGAGTTGGGGCTTACCTCATGAGCACAACTTTATAGCCAGGTGGGACGGGCACCACCGAGAACCCACACCCGTTATCATGATTGTGACATAGACATCCGAGAGGTATATTGCCCACTGGCAGGCAGCTCATTTGAAGAAGGATTCCACCGGCATTATCAAGGTGCCATAATGCCCGCTCCACATCATTCTGGTGATTAGCATCCGATAGCGCAGTCAGGACATTGTTCAGTAGGTTCGAGGTAGTGGAAGTACCGCCTTGCAGCAGAGGCCGAATCTATAACCGACTCACTATTAACTTTGCGGAGACCCCACTGCTGTGAAAATAAGGGCTTACCGGAAAGGAATGGCGAAGAAAACCCCGGTATTCCGTCGAGGACCAATTTTCTGGTATGTATGATCGCGCCGCTTGACTTTCCCCGTCTGCTGGGATGGGTCCCTGAATTTCAGAGAGCCCCTCCAAGAACCCGGTTATCGTTCTCACAGAGTAAACACCGCAATCATACCCGTTCAGTTGTTGCGGCACATCCACCACAGTGTTCGCCGGGCGAGTCAACGTTGGCGCTGATCCAGCAATATTCTGCACTCTGGGTGATTCAAAAACAGGCATCAAGACAGCGAAAAGGATACTGGGATCGCCAACATATCGAAGGCTGTTGTGACTGAAAAAGTGCCCTTTAACCCGGTCAACTATTGATATCCAAAAGTGGTAACCGGACTGATATGCCTGGACATTTGATTGTATAAAGATCCAAAACCTGGCACCCAATCGGCGTTGCTCGAGGTGTGAACCATCACCGGTGACCGCCAATAAGGTTGTAATCGAGACCGAAAATATTTCGGCATCTGGATGGAATTGGTTATAGCGAGTGGTGACAGCGTCCATTATATCGCTTGTCAACCATCCCCTGGGATCCAAACCTCGTGGGTCTCGAAGTGTTTGTATTCGCTGAAATCTTTCTTCGCGGTCAAATGGATTCATGGTGTAATTCTCAAGTGACCATTGTCCAAACCTGGTGGCCCGGGCAGCTACCATTGCTGGGACAAAGTTTAAGTCGTTACCTAGCAGCTGAGAAATGTGGATGATTGCCATGTTACCAGGGTGTGATGATTCGATAGCCTCCGTACAAAGCGGCTCTTGAATCATCCAGGGGGTTGGACCATAGAAGTTATGTTTGCTTGTGCTCATAATTTGGTCTTCCGGCTCTAGCACAGGCCTGCGCCTCTGGAACCAGAATATTGGAGACTGATTGTCAATTTCCAAATAAGCAAAACACGGGAGTATGGCGGAAGAGGCACCCGTTCGGAGGATATTAGTGGAATTTGCAAGGGTCGACATAAAAGCCGGATATCGTGGCATCTCCCAGGCTTTGATGAAACCCTGGCCGCTTTCGTCCAAAACTACCATTATTTTATTGACACTGTGATTCCAATGTTGGTCTGTCTTGACAGCTGGTATGGTTCGGCTGGATGTTCAGCTTAGCCCGTAGTTACAACAACAATATTCCGGATTCTCACAACAGGGGGGAGGCGTAAGTTTACCCTAAAAAGATCTGCTTTTGAGATCGACGGAGAGCCGTCACTTCTATTGGACATAACCCACCGCTTGCAGTACCGCATTCGTCATCTAGCGTATTTGGGATACCACTGAATAAGATCGCTTCGGCACCATTATCAAGCTCCCATTTGGCAAACTCGATCGTTTTAAGATGACAGGTGAGAGATACCAGGACCTGTAGAACCCCCTGTGGTATTACCACCGCATCTGGTCGTGGTAGTTCCTCCGTGGGGCCTTCGGGATGCTCGTTTTGTTGCTACACCGAAATTATTAGTATCAGTAGGACATATAGGATATCCAACTTACCCGGTAAAGAATTTCAGGGAGACTGCTCATAAACACTGGTATATCCCAACCTGTGGAATCAATGAGGGTCGCAGGCCTGGGCCAAAAGTCATTCGGGTTACCGGCTTCGTGCCATAGTGTCATAGCCCTCAAGGCATATCTCCAAGAACTGTCAACGATATCAGGAGTAGTAGAGATATTGTAACCCCGGGTAATATTTATGTTGCATGCTGGATCCCTAGTCGCCACTCGTAAGCATTGCTCAAGGCCGCCATGGGCTGATAAGATATCGGGTACCCCAGCAGCACCAGCGGGCCAGGGGGCGAGAACGTGTAACATGGTGGTGTGGAAATTTAAATCCCCGAACCAGTACTCGTGCAGGTTGCTCCGCAGGATGAATAGCAGGTTCGAGCATTGAGGGAGCCTCTGGCGTATTTCGGGAGTTAAAAACGTCGTTGGTAAATTGTCCAGTGAAATAGGGCTGGTGATTATTAGAGGAGATCGGTTTGGGTATCTCGTGGAAAGTGATTCGCAATAAACGTGCCACAGATAATCAGACGGGCGATCGTCATCGATTCCCCAAGAAGCGGGCACCTCAAATTCATGTTCGTTCTCCAAATCTGGTATCAGTGGTTCCCGCCAGGCTCCCAGGGCGTCCACGCGTTCCGCTACCCTGGCTGCCGTGAAGCTATCGTCGCTGAAGAGACCAAAGAACGTGCTCAATTCAGAGGGAGTGGGACTGACTTGCGGTAGCCTGATCAGGGGCCTTAGCTTGTCACCACCAAGTCTGAACACCGTCGGAATAAGTGGTCGGACCATTGTTGACGAGACACTGCCGACTACTGGGTACGAAAGGTGCAGGAAATCACGAGACGAGGAATTTCAGAAGGACGGATGCTTTCTTCGTTGATCTGGACTTGGTCCCGAGCATAGAACATATATTTAAACATCTATTGCAGGCCTTTGTGAAGTGGGGGAAGAGATTTTCGTCACGCGGAATTTGAATTTTGTCACATTCAGAGAAGACAAAGGATCAAAGAACGTGGGCACTAAAGTTGTGAAAGAAAGGATAAAAAGGCATTTGAATAGGAAACAAAGGAATTTGCAACTATTGGTGGAAATGGGAAACAGTGCTGGTTCTTCCAGCAACATACGCGAGCCAGTGAACACAAGCGTCCAGTCCGTCCGTCTTCGGCCGCGGAAGGGACCGACATCTTGGCGTCCGTCCAGACCACTGCCCAGGACGGACGGGCGGGCCCTACAGGTTGCTAAAGATGTGGGATGTGCCAGGTTTCTGCCAGTGAGTGCAAGTAATGATCGGGCACTGCGGGAAACGGCTAAGTCCTGCATGTGACTGCCGGGATATGCCATTTATACTAGGACTCGTGGGCCCGGGCGTCAACATCTAGCACGGTCGACTTTATGAAGTACAGACGCCATGCCCTGCCTTCCTCACTCATTGTGCCCAGGACGCCCGGGACGGTGGGTAACACTGACGCGAGCACGATTTTACAATATCGTATTTATTACGGAATAAGCCGACTGAACTAAAAGAGGTCTGCCAATTTAGATGGCAATGACAAGTTGAACAATACTGAATTTCTGGCCATGCCATTGTAGTTACACAGCTTTAACCGTGCAATATTCCATTCCAAAGATGAGTACATTTGACTAAACATAGTAATTATACTAAGTATGGACAACGGGCCGGGCTGCAGTTGGGCAGGACACTCCGAACAATATCCTAGGGCGGTAAAGGCCAAATTCAATAACACTGCGGAATCCTATCAGACCTAGTAAGCTCGTATAGGCCGGAACCTTAGCAGTGAAAACAGTTGTGATTGCGGCTATAGGGTGGGATTTCATGATGTTTCCGAACAGATGATGGGGTTTCCTATCCTACTCTGTTCCTTCCATCATCTGATTTTTTGTGCGACTAAGCCCTCAAGGGAAAAGATTCCGTGAGAGGTATTGATTTGTTGGACACATGAGAAGGTGTATGCCCACCCGTAGTTGGCCATGTTTTTCAATGGGTCTTTGTACAAGTGATGACACATGTAAAATTGAAGCTACATGAGCAAAAATACTGGCGTGCATCCAGTGCGGCCTCTGCGAGTAATACACGGACTTGTATCAGGTGAACTGGGAATCAGGACGTGATGGCACTTGGCTACCGTGTCCGGATCTTGCCTACATCCATGCCATGTCCTTCCGACGTCCCAATATAGACCCCTATGTCATGTGCGTCCTATGTGCACCCATACTGTAAGCTACTACAAAGCATCACGAGAATCTAAGAGGAATTCACAGGCACGATTAGGATGGCGGGGGGAGGGTCAGTAGGAGTGCTTCCAGAATAGCAAAGCTGAGGGAATGATAGAGTGACAGTTCAACTTGTGGTATATTCAAAAAAGCTTTCCTGTGAACCTTGAGAGACATGATGGTTAAGGGATTACGGTCTGTTTAAATACAAAGTCATACATGAGAAACAAAGAGAGAATATCCTGTCCAAGGAGTTCATACAATAAAGCAAGCGTAATAGCGAAAATATAAAAATAAACAAAGTCCTAAAGTAGATGACCAAAAGCCATAAGATAAAACAAACAAATCACGGACCAAAATCCCAACAGGGTAAAGGTAGCAATCAGTACAACTATAGTAATCCAGTGGTAACAGTATAGGATGTGAATATCCAACTGGGCGATTATATCAAAACTGCAAAAGGAAACAGTTACAAGCTATGATCTGACTAGAAGAAACTAATATCAGCTAGTGACAGTAATAAGAGAGTAACAACAGATTTTATTACACAAACCATGGCTGTTGGGTCACCACACCCTTTCACTGGTGGCCTTCACTTATAGACAATATCTGATAAGGCTTACATATGGGTAGAAGAGGTCTGATTTTCAGCGCTCCTGTGGCGACAACGTATGATTTGAGCTGCCTGTGTCACGACGCTGTCAGCTGCAAGTGCGATTTTCATGACAAGCTGGTTCATTCTGTGCTAAATAGCGACTCGACACCTCCTAGTTACTTAGATACAAGCGACTGCTGCCACTCTGAGAGATCCAGAGACTGTGATAAACCTCATTTCATTGCTCTGTTCATTGAATCTGTGGAAATTTCCCATTTATTGATTTCATAAGCATATTTCTTGTAAATAACTTTTATTTCACCCCATAGTTGTATTTCTAGTTTACCTATAGATCACGAATATTACTACTGCCAGAGTATTGTTGAAAATGGGTAGAACCCCAGATAATGCGTGACATGCTCAAACAGCACCCAACATGCCTAGAACTTAGCGAGCATGTTTGAACATGCTCGATATTCTCCAAGCATACAAAGCATGCTTTTCCAACTCCTCCCATTTCCTCCCCCACTAGTCCGTTGCTTGTCTAGCTTCTGCAGATATGCGCCACTGGTCCGGATATTCCCCGCTGTTGTTGATTTTTTGTTCGGCCACTGGCCACTTTCTGTTTGCCCGTTATTTGTCAATCGCTATTTTACCATTGCTTGCCTGCTGCTAGTGGCCTGCTGCTCATCATTCGGTATCTGCCCTATTCCTACCTGCATGTTAGCTGTGGTCGCCTTCTCTCACCCTTACCGCGAATTGGTTACTGACTGTTCTGTGAACTCTCGTCCGGTATTTGTCACTGTTGCTCAGTGTTATAGGTCCTAGTACGTTAGGGGCAGTGGGCGGTTCTGTGTATTGGGGACCTGCGGAAGGCGTATCCGGGTATGGGCGTGGAACGTATCCGGGTGCGCGTGTTGTCATGTTTGTTCCATATGATTCTCTCTTTTGTTAGCACAGCAATGGATGGAGAAATCAGCAGTTGCCTGGATATGTGTGGTGGCCAGTAGAGGGCATGGAAAGGGTGGTGGAGTGAGTGGGAAATCTGTTTGGGTTAGTTATTTCTACAGCCATGTTTTTCCTATCAGTTTTAGTTAGTTGTGCGGTAAAATTGTGCAAGTGGGTGAAGAAAAGAAATTGAGAAAGAGCATGTTCGTGCGAGAGAGCGCAAGAGTAGAAAGTTTTTCCTAGGAGTCTTTTTGGCTGTTACCTCGAGTCTTGGGGTTTCATTCCCGCCAAGTGACTAGCTGTAAGTACGGTACTCATGGCGGTTATTGCTCCGGAACCCCCGCTGTTCTTTTAGTATATACAATGCGCATTTCGATTATATTGCGTCATAACTATGTGACAGTTTACTATATATTTTCTAGTTGCATGTGCGGGATGTTTTATTTATTAAGATTTTTGTACCGCGACCTTGTTAGAAGTTGCATTGCAGCCTGATTTTTCCCTTAAAATCCTTTCCATCCTCATGGTTTATATATATTTTATTTGAGATTTCCTGTGCTGTTTTTCGCGGTCAAACCTGTTCGCTGTGGTTTTTCTTACAAAGTTTCCGAGTTTGTTTCTGTTTTTCGCTTAATTATACGTACCAGTATATAAAGCATATTAGGGCTCCAAATGTGAGAAAGAATCAATCAAGAGAACCAGGAGTAATCTCCCTTCATACTACCATCCAGTTGGCCCAAGTGTGGACTGAGTATATCTTTAGTAGTATGCGATATTCGCACACACAATCTATTAAGATTGTGGTGCTACATACAAATTCCATAACTTATGAACCAGGTGCATTGGTAGTCATATGACATACACCAATACAATTCAATAGATCCCCCTCTCTACCTCTTACAAGTGAAATTATCGCCTGCCACATCCAAGTAGCTTTATCACTTTCCAACAAAGGTGGTAAGAATTGCCTTTGAAATCAAACTTGTAACTCCAGCAATACGCTCCACTTGAACCTACACCATATCTTTTCCGACAGCATGTCAAGGCACTTGCTCGGCTAGGCCTACTATTGAAATTTCACTACTAGTACTGATACTTGACCGAGGTGGACGAAAGCTCCACAGTAGCCACTCGCGGTCTCCCAGCCACTCACACTCCATGTGCTCAAATATGGCCAACGATTTCCTACAATCTCTCACCGCCTCCCACCAATTATCCTGAATCCTAGAGCTTGCTGGGCCCGATAACCCATAAAGGAGTGAGAGATATTTTGCAATCTGTCTATGTATTATAGAACTGCTTGTATATAACAACAGAAAGATAAACGATACAAGAACTGTTGGAAGGTGAAGGCAGCGAGAATAATGGTGAAAGGATCATCGAATTTAGAGATCAATATGACGTGGCCTTGACATACTTCTTGGAATTGCTAGACTCCCGCTTGCTAATCCTGCTATCAACAGAGAAAACACCAGCAGCTATATATGGAAAGGGTTTTGCAATCAATTTTCTAAAGAAAGTACCTCCTCCTTCTTCATGCAACAGTAGTCATGCCTTCGCTTAAGTATCATACTTAAACACAAATCGCGGCGGTGATTGATTTGCACAATACCTGCCGGAATTGATGTCAACATCATTGCTGTTCTCTCTCGGCCAAAGACCACCATGCCTAGTGATTCATTTTCTGATTGTTTTTCCCATCGCCCACATCACAATCTGAGGTTTTGCTCTGATCCCTTTTGAAGTCGTTGCCTAATATTGCTGAAAACTTCCACCAAAGGAGTACTTTCTCTATAACCATGATACCAATAAACTGTTGGACTGGTGACTTTGGGTTAGTTGCAAAGCAGACAAAGTGTTTAAAAGTGTTGATATCAAAGGAAAAGGAAGGTGAAGGGACATAGTTCAAATAGCAGTGGCCAACACCAAATAATGCAGCTACTGCAACATGCATTACACCACAGAATGATATGATGCACATACTTACAATGAGTGTAATATACTAAAGACCATCAAAGCAAAGAAGAAGCAAAGAAATCATGTTAATATAGTTGAGATCGGAATGGAAGAGACATCAGAACTAGTTAGTGCATCCTTGTCCCTCCTCTTTACTTAAAGAAACACTCGCCTTCATGTTTTGGTTATCGATACTGGTACTAGCTCACACAACCCTGTAAACCTGAACCTTCTGACAAACTATATCAATAGTCTGTATACCATTAGGTTGAGTGATGACTCTGCAACGGAGCCATGGGGCGCACAAATGGCTGGACTCATTAGCAGCGACTCCAATGGTGCTGTAGTTACTATAGTCATGAATAGAGCAATATGGCTTCCTGTTAGCGGTAACTGCCTGTCAGGTGATAGGGTAATCGGAGGGTTACCGGGCTGTGTCCTATACCATGATAGTAACTGGTGAATCAAGGGCCCAATGCTGTAGCCAAGCTTGTTGAATATACTTTTTACTATATCGCGACTACTGAAGTCACAGAGATTTTTAGTGGATTCTCAAACTAAAGATACTGGAAGCGAACCGAAGAAGGTAACTATTCAACCAAGTATATTGAAAACTCTTTTTGCCCAAGTCTGCCTCTACTAATATGAAGAATAGCAGATGTTAAATACATTTCTTAGGCTACCGGAAGACTTATTCTGATAACATATAAGACTCTAAAATGGTAGCCTTGAAACCAAATATAAAACATATAAAGTATCAAAGAGATACTCGAAACAAAACATAAAACCTATAGAGTATCAAACCGATACTCGCGACCAAACATAAAACCTATCGAGTATCAAACCGATACTCGAAACCAAAGATAAAATATATGGAGTATCAAACCAATACTTGCAACCAAAAGTAAAACATATAGAATGTCAAATCTTATATTATGAGGTTTGAGGCACACCTCGTTTCCTGAAACTAATTCAAAACACAAACTGTATCAACTGATATATCGCAATTCTAAACCAGTAACTTGCACTGGTTACATTGCGAAAACAAAATAAAACCTTTTTTTCAAAATATGACCGGAAAATCCTGAATCCTCGCTATCCTAATCGGAATTCAAATGCGGATCACAAAATCATTTATCCACTGCGGGTATATCAGAATAGCTCTTGAAGCCATCCACGGTAGGTGAATAACACATATGAATAAACCCAGAAAATACTGTAGGAAACTCATCTCGTGGCATCTTATCTGTCCCGCATGCCTGAACCAAATCTATCGAATGTTCTAATCCTTCCACTGGTTCCCCACTGTTCTCCCTTACAGGAGAATCTTTCCCACTAATAAAGAACTATCCCTTTCCATATCGCGCGCTATAATCCAGGACTGTTAGAACTTCACATTCTGATTCTTCAATGATCAGAATAGGTGCCGGTTTTGCAAATACTCACCGTGGGAATCGAAAATCAACGTTGGTGTGGTCAGGTTTGACTACCGAACCTTGGAAAAAAAAAGAAGAAGCCATGGCTTCTTGTTGTACACCCTTGCATCCATGCCAATAGTGTAGTTCTGAGTGTGTTCGTCAAATTGGAGTACTGTGAAAGGGTCTCACCATCATGGTTGTAATTTCCAAGATCCGCCAGATTCTGTAGCAAATTGGTCTCCAAAAACCTTAATCCTTTCCTCAATCTCAACAGGTTTGTGGGAGTTCATCCTCTTTGCTGCCACTGTATTTGATCTTACTCTAGCCAACCGTAAGGCTTGGCATGCCCCATTTCTGATCTCTTGGTGTCGGTTGTAGCAATTATCGGATGCGGCTATTGTTGTAGCGTTGACTTCTTAGGTATTGAGTAGATAGTATTCACGTCCATACACCGCTTTGTATGGGTACATTTCAATTGTATCGTAATAATCTGCATTGGTGTAAGCTGTCATTGCAGGGAGGGAGGTCAGCCAGTTGCTCTAGTGTGTAGTAACAATATTCCTTAATGCTGTCTTCAGTTCTCGAATCTTCCTTGCTGCGTATCCATTGGTTTCGTGGTGGCCAGGCGCAGCCATAATGTGTTCGACTTCTATTGTCTTCAATGCTTGTTTCCAAAACCGGCAGTTGAACTGCGGGTCATCATCAGTAATAATAGACCTAGGAAGTCGATGGGGGGTAAAGACCTGGTGCTGAAGTACTTCCAATGTCGAAATCGGAGTAGCATGCACCAATGTTGTTATCAGCCAGCTGAACCTAACCACTCTATCCACTACCACTAATGTTGAATTATGTCTTTTCAACTTAGTAAAAAGACCCATGAAATAGACCGTGTAGCTCGAAAATGTCTGAGGGCGAAAGGGGAGCGACAGAGTGTTGCCCATAGCTAATGTAGTTATTTCCTGATTCAGTTGACATATGTCACTTTGCTGGAAACAGGGTTTGAAGTGCGGCCTCATCTCCGGCCAGTAGATGTATTCCCTTGCATACCCGACGTTTCGATCAGCACTATGGTGTCCTTTGTTATGTATCTCCCCTATTGTCAGTTCTCTTAGCGTTGCTCCATTCACTGCGTTACAGTTCTCAATGTAAAGGCAATCTTCTCCGCATCCTGTAGTAGCGTAGAGTAGACCATTATGTATGGTGTAATATTGCATCATTCTGGTTCACGAGGCGTCATTGGAATCCTTCGCTAGCTGGTAGATAGGGTCGCTCCTATATCCTTTGATGACCTGTTCCCTCCAAATGCTGTTCATATCATCCACTCCTTGAATGATATCCCTTTCATCCCCCACTCATTCTAATACCGTTCCCTCCTCCTCCTTATCAGGTGTCACATAAAGCTTGTAGAACTCGCATTTCCCGTGAGGTAGGGAGGGTGGTTCCACTACTAGAATCTTTTTTATGTATGAGAGTAGTCCTCCACCGAGGAGTTCATTTTTGGGATGATCAGGGTACTCAAAATCATAACTTTTGATAACGAGGGAGCCACATACTAAGGCCGTTTTGATATGCTCCTTGATGGCTCTGATATCGAGAGGGGTGCACGGTGAATGGCTATCTCTTTCTCTGTGAGCATTGCGAGTGTTAGGCAGAGTTGCGATAACTGGCGGGCTACTGCAGTGGGAGCCAGTGTAAACTTGGGTCACAGGTTTCAATTCCTCGTAGTTCAGGCAGATAGATATATTGGAGAGTGCCCCGCAAATTGACGAATCTTCTAGTTCCTGCTTATTCCTACGACTTGTATAACTTCGATGATCTTCTCCCTCATTTCGAGGATCGCGATTTCCATAATCATTTGCGTCTAGCTGGGTTTGCTCCTGGCTGCAGTCACTTCTACTTTTTACATCAGGTCTCATGTCCTCAACAGTGAGGGCTTCGAAGCAAGGCATTTTGCGCTGGATAGTCGGTTTTACGCAAGACAGGAAAGATGCAATAGATGTGCAAGTAGGTGAATTGTCTTCTGGTATGGGATCATTTGCAGTATGTGGGTAGTTATCATTCTCATCATAAAGACCTGATAACGCATCTGCCAAACAGTTCCATTTTCCTGGTCTATACACTATCTCAGTGTCGTATTTTCCAATGAATTGTCTCCATTACTGTTGTTTTTTGCTGTGTGTTCACCTTGTTTTGAGATTCTTGAGAGAGAGGTAGATGATCTGTAAAGATACTAAACTTGCTTACTGCAAGTCCGTGGTGGAATGCCATCAGTTCATCCACTATGGCTTAGGCTTCCTTGTCGGTTGTGCCATAATTCATTAGGGCATTAGAGAATTCTCTGCTATAACCTGAGGATGGTGTAGCATTCTCCGGGGTTTCTCCTTGTCCTACCCATGCTCCTACACAAGTGTTGGATGTATTGGTTATTAGCCATATTGGAAATGACGAATCGTATTGCAATGGTTTCACACTCGCCTGTTTTGAAAAACTTCGCCTCCTATTTTCCATGGCTTGGTGCCGGGTGGCGGTTCATACAAATTCTGCCATTCCTGTGAGTTCCGTTAAAGGTGATGTTATAGTTGTAATGTGTTGCAAAAACTGACTGATGTAATTGACGGTTCCCAGAAATTCCGGTAACTGGTTCTTGGTCTGTAGCGCTATCCATTCTTCATTCTTCGCTATCTTTTCCAGTACTGGTAATTGTCCCTGATCATTGATAACATGCCTTAACACTTCTAAAATGATGGCGAAGAATCAAGATTTCTTCCTGCTTGCATAAAATCCGGCCTCCTTTAGCTTGTTGCAAATCAGGAATATGTGTTTCAAATATTCAGATTTTGAATCAGAAGAGGTAACTATATCATCAATATACACCCACATGAAGCATCCTAAGTAGTGTGTAAATAAGTCAGACATTATACGCATGAAGGTCTCTGCAGGGTTCATATCTCCCTGTAGCATAACTTGGCTGATGCAATATCCAAATTGTGTTCTGAACGCATTCTTGCTCATATCCTCTGGTTTTACTCTTGTTTGAAAATAGGTATCACTAATATCGATTTTGCAGCGGTATCTTAGCCCTGCGAGGGCATTCAGGATTATCACTTGGTTTGGAAAGATCTCTACATATTTAATTCTAATTTTATTCCAGGCCATGAGGCCCACCATTGGCCTTATACGTTTCTTCTCCTTTGTCACTTGTGCAAACATGGATGCTGCCAAGGAAACTGCTTGTTGTTCACTAATTCATGCCTTTTCCTTTTCTGTTAGCCATACGCTCTTGTCTATTGCCTATCGTTCCAGCAATGAGTAGGTGGGTAATGAGTGCTGCTCTTTTCCTGGTTGTAGATCTATCTGGCACTTGATCGTTCTCAAAGGTGGTAAATCAGGTGGTATTTCTGGGCGTAATATTTCCACGTGTTGGTCCATGACATCTTCCTCGCCAATCACTGCTACTCGGATCATGCCACTAGTAGGTATACTAATAATTTGAACATTCTGGCAGGGAAACTGGATAGCTAATTTGCCACATGCAAAATGAACTTGGTCTTGTTCTAGAAAGGGCATGCGGATTAGTGTATTGTATTTTGCTAGGTTGCCAACCAACATCCTGGTTCCTGGTGCACTCAGCTTTCCTGCTGATATGTTGCCGGTACACTCTTCATGGCCTTCAGATCATGATCCTTTCAGGCCGAGGTATATCCTGATTGGTGTGTTCAATTCTTGCCATGGAATTCCATGCATGGTCACAAAGGTGGCGCTGATCAGGTTTGCTCCTATTGATCCGGTATCAAACTGGGCTTTGGTTTCTTTTCAATTGATGTGCATTGTTCCTTCGCGCACGACATTGAGTTTGACATTTGTTAGTCTAGCAGCCATTTTGAGAATGTCTTTCTTTTCTTTCTCTACTTCCATACCATTGATAAATACTTCTGCTGCTAGTTGTTCTTGTTCCACTCTGTTAGAAGTGACTTCCTTCTTCACCTTAGCCTTGTCCTCGCCTTTGCCCTGGTCAATTTTGCTGCGACAGTCTCAGGCTAGATATAATGTACCTCTGCAGGGATAGCTAAGACCTTTCTCCTTTCATTCCGCAGATTTGGTGAGAGGATTGTTGTTCATCTTCAGATTTTCCGTCTATCCTTCTTGTTTGTCTGTGAATTCCGCCGCCGGCTTTTTCAACCTTTCCTTGCCATAAGCACCAGTCCTCTTTCGGATCGGATCTTTGCTCTGCGCATTTCGTATAACTTCTATAATGGTATTTGGTTTGGCAAACACTAATTCTACTTCTTGCCGTAGCCTCACGTGTATGCTCTTGCAGAACTGTTAAATGAAAGCATAATTACTGCTGGTGTTTGCTGGTAGGAGTGATCAGAACATCAGCAAGTCGGTTACTATAGTTGATATTCCTGGTATCTTGCCCTTATACACTTGCGTGATTTCATGGAATTTGCAGTAGGTATCACCTTTATGTTTCCAGGATTAGAATCTTTCTCGCACAATCCAACAAGGTCTTCTCTGGTCATGAATTTCCCGAAATACTCAGCTCCTTGAAAAGCTGCTTCTTGAGGACGTCTTTCAGTATACAGGATTCAGTAGTTTCATCCTCCGGCCTTGCTAGTCAGTAATTCATTCAGGCGGAGATATAACTGTGCTGAGTCATACTAGCAGTCCAACGCTTGTGCTTTGAGGTCATTACCTTCACCAGTGAACCTACTAGATGCAGGTACTTTGATACTAAGTTTAGCTATAACAACTGGATTACACCTGGGTGAATGTGGTCTTGGAGACCTCTGGTCCTGCGACTTCAGACCCTAATGGTCCAGGTGCAGCGGCCGTGCTGTCGGATCCATTATCGATCTCGGAGCTGCCTGGATTGTCGCTGGGTAGCGCCTGAGGTACTAGTGTACCTGTAGGCTTAATTGGAGACTCTGGGTACACTCCTAGGGTAGTGGTTGGCGGTTTTGGTAGTTTTTGTGACACTGCTCACTTGGATAGTACAGCGGCGTCTGTAGCTAAATGCTGAGCACTTTCATCGCTTGCCACGGGCTCTTTTGCGGGAGTGTCAGTGAACCATCCTTTTGAATGCCTGGTGTGCTGCTGAGAACCTGTTTTGCGGGATTTTGTTAGGCAGATGCCAAACTCTAATATAATTCTAAGAGACGTAGGCCAAAATCTGTGTTCCGCGAAGCCGTCGCAGAAAGCTTGTCTCGATAAAACAGGTAAGGTAAAGAGTTAAAGTATACACAAATTTTATATTAATAAGATCTCGTCTCTGTTGTGTGATGATGTCTTCAAAGTTTGGGCGGCAGTTTGATTTTTATATACCACATGTGCGTGTTTGCGGACTTCATCTAACTACTATGCCTACGCAGTACGACTCTGATTTTAATATGCAAACATTTGGAATCTTATACGTGCAAACCCTATTTGACCCTAAAACTTATCAAACCGGTTCGTCGACCGGGAATAGTATTCTTCCACCGCGATGACTGCGCTATTTGTTATACCAAACAGCAGCCTCCAACTTAGATATCCATATAGACAAATATATTATGCTGGTATAATTGACAAGCTTTATAGTAGTGTGTTCAGTCATGAAGTGATCAGGTTCATGGCTGGACACCTAGTGCCAATGTCATGTTGGAGCCCAAAGTGTCAACGTCTTAAGGGGCTCTCACTTATCTAGGTCATTCACTCTCAGCATGCTTCTGCTTGCTCCGCCAGCCTCGCCAGAGGGGTCCTACTACTAGGACTGACCAACCTACAGCTAATCCTTGAAAGGTATGGGCGGATTCGGTATATCCCTAATAGCTTCCACTACTTGGATATTGTGTTAGAGTATTTTCCCTAAACGTCCCATCTCTTTTGGCCCATAGTTTATGAACCCGAACTTTGAAGCCTAGTATCTCTATGGGCCTCCCATGAATATACTACTTTCTGCTTCCCAGACATCGCGAAAGGTCCCCTCCCATTTATCATGAAAACACCATCTGGTTGGCCAGATGGCAGCGACCTATATGGTGTTATGAAGTGGACTTCATTGATGTGCCATTGTAGTTATGGAACGCAACTCAGGAAATCTCGCTATTAACATGCGGGCGCCATAAGGGGGACGTAACAGGGTGCTGGCACTCCAGTAAACTGAGGGGCTCTGTGCAGTTACCCTACCCTGGGTCTCTTCGCTTGTTTCAGATTTCCATATACCTAACATGAGCTCCCTCCAACTAGGCTTCGGCTCGAATGCCTTGATAACTTTTATAATTGTCGTCTAAATAGATTTTAAGACACTGTGTAGTCCGGTTAAAAAGCCTCCAGCGTTTGCTTGTCCACAGTAGGAAAACGGTTTCTGCACTATCTTACATTTGCCCTTCCAGGCATGTCCAGATTTTCATTATCAAAATTCTCCACAACTTCTTCTGCATTTTCCATTCCCCTAGTTGGGTCCGCTGTGTTCTTATATTCTGTACATCCTTGCCATTTAACGAAGTACCACATTTCCTACTTCTCTTGCTAGTCGCTGCGTACACGTTTCCAGTAATAATGAATCTCGCTTCTTACTATTTGTGCAACCTGCCGTTGTCGATTGCCGTCAATGTCCTCTGGTTTTCTCGCGGGTTGCTGATAATTGGTATGTACTCATGGGGAGTGGGGCTCTATTAGTGCGACATAGAATACGGGGCAAACATTTCCTTGGTTGGATATGTTGAGCTTGAAAGCTTATGCTCCAGGATTCACCGTACTTTGGAAAGCACCATATAGCCTTAGACCTACCTTCTTTGATGTCCGTCCGGTACGAATGTTCTGAACGTTTAATCTTACTTTATCCCCAATCTTGAAGTTCAGCTGTTGTCGTACTTTCCGCTTATAATATTTCCATATTCCTTCCTCTGTCTTTTCTTGTGACCCTCTTGATCGTTCATGTATCGTCTTAATCCAGTTAGCATACAGTGGAGCTCCTTTACCTTGAGCTTTGCCCTCCTTCATTCACTCTGTCCGTGGACAGAACATTTAGTGTGCATAGAATGGTGACAAGCAATCAGCATTGGTAGCGGAGTTGTTATAGACATGTTCAGCTATAGGTAATAGCTGATACCACTCATCCTGATCATAGTGGACAAAGTTTTGCAGGTAACCTTACAGCACTTGGTTGGTTCCTTCAGTTTGTCGGTCAGTTTGAGAATGGTATGCCGTTGACATTCTTTGCTTAATTTCCACCGCTTTGCATAGTGATTCCCGGAATTCTCGGGCGAACTTTGAGTCCATCCCTGCGATGATTGCGGTTGGTAGACCTTACAGCCACCATACCTCTTGCAGGAATGGGTTTGCAACATCTTTGGCCATTGCTGACGTCTCTAGTCCGATAAAATATACCATCTTCGTGAATCGATGGACTACTACCATTATGATATTGCATCCTTGCGACTCTGGTAGCAGTATAATGAAGTCCACTGACATGGATGCCCATGCTGCGCAGGGTATTCGCAGTGGTTTCAATAATCTGTACTTAGCCTGTCTAGGCGATTGGTTACGTTGGCATTCATCGCAGGATTGTACATAGTCATTGACCCATGCTGCAAGTCGTTTCCCGTAAAAGTCCCTCATGATTATTTCCAAACTCTTTTCTTGCTTGAAATGCCCTGCAATTTTTGCATCGTCATATCCTTCTCCGATCTTGGGATATAGAGCCTGACTATTTGGTACAAATACTCTTTGCTTATAATATAGTAGATCATTGGTTAAGGTCCAGTCCTTTGGAAAATTACTTCCTTCATCTCTTAACCTAATGAGTTCTTCCCTCTATTGCCCACCAGGTGCGTCTTATTCGATAGCTGCCTTTATCTCGTTTAGGCATTCAGGATTGACTTGTTTCCTTTTTGCAGGCTAATGGCGCTGGACATTAGAACTTGCTCAGGTAGGTCTGAAATATCATAACAATGTTCACGGTCTTTCGCCGATCCTTGTATGTAGCTAATGCGAGGTTCCCGTTCCTTGACAAGCAAGGATCTGGTTGCTATATCTGTGCTTCCGAATGACCTGGTTCCTCTTTCCGTACCTTCGAAGTCGTCTACTTCCACCATGTCTAACTGGTTGACCTTTTCTCACACTAGTTGAGCTATGCGATCGCCCATTCTTGCTTGGTAGTCCACATCCTCGTAGTTGAAAAGCACAACTTTCAGTTCACCATTGTAATCAGCCTCGATTACTCCTGCGTCAGGGGAGATTCTGCTTCCGAGCGCTCCTTCGCTTTGTGGGACCACTCTTCCACCAGTGCCTGAGGGTAGCCCTACAGTTATGCCCATCCTTATTGACGCTTGGCCATATTTCTGGACCACATCATCCTCTATCGCTTAGAGGTCCTGTCATGCCCCCATTCTTGAGCACATTTCATTGGCCAGTATACCTTTTTGCTCAACATGTTGACCCTTATCACGGGTTCCTTTCTACCTCTTCCAGGTTCCAAATCCAAATCCTTATCTCCCTCTCAGTCTTATTCTTCATCGCCTACCCTAACTACCAGTGATACGAAGAAACTAACTTGTTTCCAAGTTTTTTGATAGCAATGCATAACTCGCTCCTCACGACGGTTCACATGCTGTCTGCTTAATGCATCCGGCTTTCCCCCTTCTGTGCCTGGTCCGTATACAATACCAAAATTGTAATCCCCTCGTTGCTGCGCCCATCGAACTTGTTGGCTACTCCAAACTTTACAGGTGCGGAAGTATTCTAGGTTTTGATAGTTGGTAATGACTGTAAGCGGTTTTTCCATTTAGATCAACTACTATCTTCATTCCTTGAACTGTTCCAGGATTGCGACATGTTCTTTATCATGAATCTCATAATTGGGCTGCGCCAAATTTAATTTGCAGGAATGGAAAGCTACTTGATGTAACCTTTTCTCAAAATATTGCCACAGAATGCAACTAAGCGCAAAATCGCTACCATCGGTTTCTACCCCTGTTTCTCTATCAGGGAAAAAGTGATGTAGTATGCAGGCTGTTGTAAGATGGTGCTTCACTTCTTCAAAAGCCGTATCCTGCTCAACTCTGCATTTGAAATTCCTAGGATTTCGCTGTAATGTGGCGGTTATGGGTTTGCAAATTCCTGCGAAGCTTTTGATAAATGGTCAGTAGAAGTTAGCCAATCCAAGATAGACTTGCACTTCTCTAACTGCCTTAGTTACTTTCCAAATCATTATGGATTCAACCTTGAGAGTGCTCACAGACACTACATCAACCCCTACCATATAGCCGTGGAATTCTACCTTCGTCACGTGAAAGTCGATTCTTTGAGCAATACCGTTAACTGAAAGTCTGACAGACTTTACATAACCTTTTTGACAGCTTCGCTGGAATCCTTTGCATCCTTTGTGTAGAAGAGAATATCGTCGCGATGACACACCAATCTAACATCCCGGTATTCTTTCAGTACTTAGTTCATCATATCATACAAAGTTGCCGCAGCATTAACGAATCCAAAAGGCACAACCTTAAATTTGTAATGTTCGTATCTTGTACGGAATGCTACCGTCTGTTCATCTCCTTCTTTCATGATAATTAAGTCGTAACTGTCCTCACGGTCTGGCTTGGTGACGATCTTTGCAGTGGCTACTCTATCCGCAAGTTCGGACCTAAGTCGAAGGGGATGTTTGAGGAGGATAGTAGTCGTATTTAGATTTCTGCAATCAATAACTAGGCGTAGCCTGCCCTCTGGCTTAGGTACAAATAATATGGGTGCTCCTGCCGGCTGTTGGCTCTGCTTGATCTTGCCTTGTTTGATCATTGTTCCCAAGTATTCTCATAAAGCCTGAAACGGATTCTCAGATAGTGGATATATCGGCCCTCCGGCGGGAGTGGATCCTGTGATCAACTTGATCTCATCATCAACTGTTTGTCTCAGAGCTAATATTTTTGCCGTCTGGGCTTCCAACAAGTGATTATAATAACAGTATTCTTTCCGTAATGATTCAAGTTGCACACAATATTCTATGGCTCGGATTCATCCGGTGCAGCCTGCATTAGGATATCTGATGACGGATTTGTCATATGCGAACATATCTGCTATTCCTACATGTTCTTGCACACAGGTTTCCTAACCTTTTGCGGAGAACCTATAATTTTCTGCAATTTCTATGTGAGACACTGGGTGTTCACAATGTCTCCAACCAAAAGGATTGATCAGTCTATAGTGACCTCGCTTGGCCACTTCACGCAACACTGGAGAGATATGCGGGTTTTTTTCGATTACCAATCTAATAGGGAGAGTGTAAAACTTCCCTCCTGAGGCAGCTGACGATCTGTCAAAGGCTAAGATATCCACTGCATTATTGCGTTTGACTGTAGGAACAGGAATGTCTTTAACCAGGTCCTTATTGATAAGGAATACATTGGATCCCGAGCCTGACAAGACTCTAAGTTTGTATTACTTATCCTGTATGTGGAGGTAAGGGATCCCCTCTGGATAGTGGTATGGTTTTAGTTTGAGAGCCTGTAACTGCCGGCACTTAGAGTGGTTAAGATTTTGTTGGTTCTTTCGCTGTGGAATCGTTGGTGTTGGGTGTAGGTAACAAGATGTTTGTTACTACGCCTGTGTAGTTTGGACCATTGAGGTCTCCTCAGACAAACAAGTAACTCTTTAGCTATAACAATCTGGGTCACCATATTTAAGTGGCGTTTCAAGGATACGCAATTGCACGTGACCAGTTTTCAGGGTCAGTGCCGTCTAGCGGCATGCCAGACCTATGCTCATAGGAGATTTGCAGGCGGTTATTGGCCATCTGACTCCTCTTGTGTGGGGTTCCCACTTTCACTGATCCTTTCCATCAGGCTTTCGGTTATCCGTCCAGCTCGCGTGGAGGGGCATTGCGCACCAACGGGGTATGTACCTATCATACACTCTGGCCAGAAGGCCAGATAGTACATACGTATAATACGACTCAGACTCGTGTAGTAGGGGGAACGGCCCACGTTGGTTGTCCCTCGTGTCGTGTATTGTTATCAGGTAGATCTTTCATTCCTATGTCACAACTTCTTCAGTATAGGAAGTAGCTTGCACACAGGTCGCAGGCAAGCCCAGGTGACTCGAGCAACTTGGTACTATTGGCTCCCAGGCCATGTGGGCATAGTAACTATCCTCTCTTGTGATCGAGACCGTCTATATATTGATTATCGTATTAGAGCTCTCAAGTCCCTCGCGGGGTCCCTTCACTGGGAGCCTACTTGCAGGGATCATGACAGCAGAGACTCGCTTCACACTGCTTTGATCATAGTGAGTTGCGATCCCCATAGTTGCACACAGAATACCCGATCCTCGTGATGGTCGGTGCCCAATACACCGCAGGCAATGGGAGTTGACATTTTGATTCCAGCTCCATCGGTAAACTGAATACCCAAATGTCTTCTCTGCTAATGCCACGGAACTGACCTTGGTCAGTTCCTCGTCGTCTGCCAGTTCCCAGATCTTATTGACTCATGCTGGGTACTGGACGGTCACAACATTCCTTGATAATTTAGGCTTTATAACAGACTATCTTGCTTATCGAATTCCCATGTTTATCGGTCTTGCGCTGACAGTTGCCCGCAATGTATGGGTATCTCCCCAACACCTTTGGTAGGTACAATTTCCCTTTCTACAACATGAATAATCTCCATCTCGCCTGCGAGTGTCTATCACACTCTGCGGGATACCAGTATGGGGCTGGTTAAAGTTTGTGTGCGTTGTTATTGTCACAACTCCTAACCTTTTCCTAAGCTTCTCCGCCTTTTTCTCCCTTTTTGGCTTTCCTTGTAGTGCTCCACCTCCCTGGACATAAGTTTTAGGAGCGCTTTGTTGCTTTAGTTTAGAGTTGGGTCGGTCTTCCCTTTTAACCTCTTGGACTACTTGGGCCACCTTCGTTTGTCGAAGCTATTTCTTTCTCTGGCAAGAAGTCTTTCCCATGACTGAGTGCACAGCCTTAGCCCTGCTTCCCATTCTTGATCGGTTGTATATTGCAGAGCCGACAATCCGTAGACTATTGGTTTTCGCAGTTTATCTTCCACTTCCAGCTTTCCGGACTCTCGAGTCATGTGTGTATGAATGTGGTCGTCAGGCCTGTTCGCTAGGTAACTTTCAATACTACCCTGGTACTTGACTAGCTTCGTAGGGCTAAGAGCTTGTCATTGGTCTTGGACTGCGGTAAATCGTTTGATCATGTAGTATTCAAAAAGAGCCCATGTCGCTAGTTTCCCTTGCTGCGTTTCCCCGTGAAGTCCGTCAGTTGCTTTCGTATACCAAATGGCGTGAGGAAGCACCATTTCTCTTGACATATGACTGTGTGCATATATAACCCGTTCCTGGACATCGTCTCGGATTTGTGGCTTCCACTCGAAATAGTCAGTGGATTGTAGAATCCACACATATATGTCTTGTGTGGGTTTATCCTCTAAGCATGGGGGTGGCTCTGATAGTCGCTTAATACTTAGCAGCATTAAGTTGGAAAGTGTCTATGCCATACCAGACGGATCTGGTGTCTGTCCTCGCCTGCCTTGGCTAGGACTTCCTCTTCCTCTTGCTCTCAAATTATGATCGTCATCATCATCGCTCGGGTCTCCAGGGTCACCTTCTTGAGCACCTGCAGAGGATGCAATGACGGCTTCCCTGCCTTTCCCCTTTTCCCTCCACGCAGGCTGTGCGTAGTACTCCTCATCATCAGTTTCTTGAACGGCAGCCAAGAGTGTGGTTCCTCCAACTTCAGCATCTGGTGTGGTGGCTAATATTTTATGTATGGCCCCCGTTAATCCTTCTGGGGTAATCTTCATCCTATTATTCTACTACTGCTACAGGGTTTGAGACCTGAGGATCTCCCCGTGGCAGGTCCTCTGCTATAGGTGTATTTGTCTTAGGGTATGGTTGACCTCTCTTTCCTGAGTGACTCTTTGAGCACAAAATTCTAGGAATTCTGCTCTTAGGCTAAGGACTCTCTGGTGCAGAGTCTGATCTCGCACTAATGCCACTTGGCGTTCTTGCCCAAAGGTTCCATGTAACCTCGTGGTTACCTTTTCATGTTCCTGTTGATGCCTTTCTTGGACATCTATCTTGTTAACCTCGTTATGAAGCATTTCTTATTGTATTCCCTTGACCTCCACTTCTACTCCTACCCACTGCATCAACCGGAGTCTAATCTTGCTATCATGGACATCTGGTCCTTCTGCGATTTGTGGTTGTAACTTAATGGACAGTAAGGTATGTTCGTAGGTAGCTCCGTTCAAATGTTTGCAGGCGATACTAGCTTGGTCGATGGAGGTGTCTATATCCTGCCTTGTTCGACCCAAGGTTATCCCAAGACGGGCAGCCAACATAGCTAAGTTTGCCGCGTGGTCTCCTGCTGGTTTAGCAGTGGAGGCCCTTGATATCCAATGAGTGCTTGCCACACTAGAAGATCTGTGAGTCGGAACATGTCCTTTCCGCAATGTCGGTTCTTGAGGTGTTGACGGGCAGGGACTCTATAAGGGCAAAGCAGCAGTTCTTTCGGTTGTATCAGATCGCTTATCTGCCAGTTCTACCACCCTTATTCTCTCTGTCGGGCCTTGAGGTATATCAACCATTGTGATACTTTCCAGATACGCTCATTTCTCGCATAGTCCTGGATGAGTGATTACTGGTACTGCATACCAAGGTTCTTGATATCGTTTACAAGGTTTAAGGAATCGTATGTAGGGTATTCAACATCGGAAGTATTCTAGTGGTGTAGAGACACACGGGTTCGGTTATTGTGATTCCGGACTCAGGACCTCGATTGTCCTTGTCTCAAGGTTTAGAATTTACTTATAGTACATATAATGATATGCTATGTCCATGCTGAGGCGAGGTCAGGCCACGGATATCTGTGCCTGGCTTTTGTTGGGGGAGCACTGGGTACTCAAGGCGAAAAAGTCTTCTGACTAGCTAGAACTCCGCTCAAGGTTTGCACCATATCAGGTGCGATATATGCAATTGAATCGATCGCTCGTTGGTATCGCGAAAGGTATGGTGAATGCCGCTAGTTGTTGCTTATACTGCTCTTCGATTTTGAAGTGCTCAGAGGCGAAGATCTCTGCGAATGTATGAATGGAGATAGAGCGGTGAGGTGCTTCCAAGATATAATCGAAGTAGGAGGGGAGGGTGGAGTTTGAGGTAAACTTGTAGTTCGTATAGTGAGCCTTAGTAACAGGAGAACTATCAATATACTGTTAGGCAGATGCCAAACTCTAGTATAATCCTCAGAGAAGTATGCTAGAATCTATGTTGGGGGAATCTGTCGAGGAAGGCTAGTCTCGATAACATAGGTACGGTAAAGTTTTAAAGAATAAACATATTTTACATTGGTAAGATCTCCTCTCCTTTGCCTGATAACGTCGGTAACGCGGGCGTGGCTTTGCGATATTTATATCCTGTGTCTGAGTGTTCGTCGACTACTTCTAACCACTATGACTCCGAAGTACCACTCTAGTTTTAATACGCAAACATTCAGAATTTTATAAGTACGAACCTTATTTGACCCAGAAACTTGTAACACCCTTTAGCGGACATGGAATAGTATTCTTCCACTGTGATAACAGTACTATTTGTTACACCAAACAGCGGCCTCAAACTTAGATATCCGCATAGACTATTATGTTATGCTGGTCGGATAGACTATCATTCCAGTATTCTGTCTGGTCATGCTGTGTTCAGGTTCATGCTGGGAGACCTAGCGCCAATCGCAAGTGCGCGCCCAGTGTGTCAATGTCTGAAGGGGCTCTGGCCTATCCGGGTCTTCCATACTGAACATGCTTCACCTTAGTCTACTGGCCTCGGTAGATGGGTCCTATTACTAGGACCAACCAACCTACAACTGATCTGGGAAGGGTATAGGTGGAGTCAGTACATCCCTAGTAGCTTCCATTACTGGGATATCCGGTTCGAGTATTTTAGCAAAAATATCTATTCAACTTTGGCCTATAGCTTTGGAACTCTAGCTTCGAAGGCTTGTATCTCAATGCACATCCCGCGGACTTCGTCTATTCCACTTCCCAGATGTGCTCACAGGTACACTGTCATATCCCCTGCAAGCAGTACGTAGTCGGACAGACGGGGAGCACCTATGAGGTGTAGTGATGTTGGCTTCATTGACGTGACATTTTAATTATTGGACGCAACACACGAAATCTTTCGAATGACTAGGAGGTCGCATAAGGGGGCCAGAGGTCGGTGTTAGCACTCAGCTAAAGCGTGGATCTGTACGCAGTTACCCTACCGTGGGTCTGTGTGCTTGTCTCAGATTTCCATATGCCTAACAGTGTTGATGTCACAGTTCTGGGGCAGATAGTGGAAGGGGATGTTTCCGGCAGGTAGTGGAAAGAGATGATTCTGCACCATGACGAGGATATTCGTCATGGGGTTTCATTTGTTATATGTTACTTTCACGCACATGACCTATTAAGAGGTCATGGGGGCAGCGCACGAGGCCAAGGGGGCTGTGCAGTTTGATTTACTTTCACGCACATGACCTGGTTAGAGGTCATGTGGTTTACGCACATGACCAATGATGCGGTCATATGATGTTTTTCATGAGTCAAGGTTATGACTCATAGTTGTTTTGATTTGTAAGCGGGTTGAGTGAAGGACTATAAAAGGAGGCTGGTAGAGCCTGGTAGTTAGTTCTTCACGCAACCACCTATTATATTTTCTTACCTATACTATTCAGAATAGAATCTATTCTACCAACTCACACGCCCTATCGCGATACGATCGGATTATTAGCGTTCAAGTAAGGAACGTAGACATTCGTCTAAGAATAATAATCCCAGTCTCGATCGAGAACCAGAATCGGTCAAAGTCATATACGATACGAGATAAGTATTATATTATCCTTGACGACTAATTAAGAATTGTTGCCTGTCGCGGAGGTACTCCAAGATACGAGGATAGGTAGGATATCTAACATTTGGTTGAGTCTCACCAGCGACACCCAACAACATGGAAGCAGGACAAGCAGGAGAAGGGGCAGGGGCAGTCCCAGTGGCCCCAGGAGCACGGTTAAATGTGCTAAGTATGACGGGGGAACAGCTGGAATACATGGTAGCAAGGCTTGGGCCAGCACCAATAAGGGAAAAACTTAGGCTCAGAAACCCCGACACTTTCGATGGAGAACCAACCAAGCTCAGAGGATTCATAGTACAGCAGAAGTTGTACTACAAAGCGAAAGAGTGGACGGACGAACATGACGACAAAAAGATCAGATACGGAAAAACTCTGTTAAGAGGAATGGCAGAAAGATGGATCACACTGATTGTGGAAGGAACGAGCCCCAAGGTCTGGCAGGAATGGGAAGAATTCGAAAAAGACCTTGGAGCTCAGTTCAGAGCCCTAGACAAAGGACAATGAGCGAGAAACGAAATCGAAAAGATGGTACAAGGAAAAAACAGGTTCATCGAGTTCTGGCACCACATGCAGTTATTGGCCCCAGACGCACAGTACGATCCATACACCTTGCAGAGGCAGCTCCTAAGAGGAATCCACGAGGAATTACATGAGGCAGGGACCAACTCGGATCCCACATTCAACACTACCGAAGACCTCGCCCAATGGTTCGCAGAATTCAAGAACAGGAAGAATCAGGGGCAGAACAGCAGGACAAGAACGATGAATCAACAGAAGGGAACACGCGGAACGAGGACAACAGCACAAGGAGGAGAAGCAATGGACGTGTATGCGATCAGACGATCGCGGCAAAGGTTCCAGAGACCAGGACAACAATTCGGACAAAACGTCCGACAGTTGAGGTCCAACCTCCCGAGGTTGACACCTGAAGAATTCCACAAGCGCAGAGACAGTAACCTGTGCTTCCATTGCGGAAAAGAGGGACACCGGGCGGCCGAATTTGCAGATAAGAACGCCAAGATCGGGGAAATGCAAAGTCAGGAAGCGGCTGAGAAGGTGGAGACTTTAAATGACAACAGTCCCCAGTAAGAAGTGGTCAGAGGGACGACCAACACGACAAAACCACCAGGATTATACACATATCGACAGCAATGGACTATACGGCAAAAATCAACACCATGGACAAACAAGAAGAGGACTCGGACCAGGTGATGATAAAAAGCAATATACTTACAAAAAACGGAACTACCGTGACCAACGCGATGGTCGACTCAGGAGCAACGGAGGACTTTATCGATAGAAGATTCTGCAACACCCACCAGATACCCCTGACGACGATCGACAAACCAAGAGACATTTATGTGGTTAATGGGGACAAGAGCAAAGCGGGCCCCATTACCCACATTGCAGAGATAGCCATGGAGATAGGGTCTCGCCAGGAAAGGATAGTATTCCAGCTGGCAAATATGGTCAAACATACTGCTATCCTAGGAATACCATGGCTGAGAAGACACAACCCCAATATCGATTGGGAGAACGGACAACTCAATTTCGGAAGCGAGAGGTGTGCGCGGGTATACCTCAACGAATCACCCAAGATCGACACAGTTCCTACTAGACTCGCTCAATGGGAAAATGAATACAGCCCAATCATCGAAATGAAAAGCGGATCAGAAGAGATCCGGATCCAATGACTGGATACCACAGCAAAGATACCGACCAAACCTCGAAGGAAGCTGATGGACACGACTTGTACAGCATTCTAGAAGAGATCATCCCGGCCAAAGGGCAAGCGATGATAAGGACAGGAATAGCGATAGGACTACCCAATAGTAGCTAAGGACGAATTGCCCCACGAAGTGGATTAGCGACCAGACCTGGCCTAACCACAGGTGCGGGAGTAATAGACGCAGACTACGGCGGAGAAATCAAGGTCTTATTAATAAACCTTAAAGAAGAAGACTACGAAGTCAAGAAGCGCGATCGAGTCGCACAGTTGATTGTCGATAAGATCGAAAACCGAGGACTACGACAAGCATACGGCCGCGAAGAAACAGTAAGAAAGGACCAAGGATTTGGAAGCACCGGAAAAAATACCGCCAATGAACATAAGGAACGACGCATCGATATCAACTTTATATCAGCAAGAACATTTGGAAAAATGTATTGGAAGGGAGAACAAACCGGTGTTCACAAATGGGATCAAGAAGAGGGAGGCACGACAATGGCCGAGTCCTCGACAATCAGTACCATATTGGCGGTACGACAGGAAGCAACAAAAAAGAAAACTACACTAAGACAGCTGGTACCAGGCAAATACCATGACTTCTTATATATGTTCGAAGAAGGAGAAAGGACAGACCTGCCCGAGCATCGACAAGAAGACCACAAGATTGACCTGGAAAGGAGAGCGCCGTTCATCAAGCTTTACTCCTTGATAGAGGAAGAGTTGAAGGCTCTAAGAGATTACCTCCAGCAGAACCTCGAAAGAGGATGGATACGGCCATCCTCATCGTCAGCAGGAGCGCCAATATTATTCGTCAAGAAGAAGGTCGGAAAACTCAGACTATGCGTGGATTTCAGAGGACTGAACGCAGTCACCAAGGAAGATCGATATCCACTACGGTTGATCGACCAGGCCTTGGATAGATTGGGAAAGGCCCAATACTGCGTGAAATTGGATATCAAGGATACCTATCACAACATCAGGATAGCCAAAGCAGAGGAATTGAAAACGGCATTGCGGACAAGATATGGATTACATGAATACCTGGTAGTACCATTCGCACTGTCTAAAGCACCGCCAACTTTCCAACGATGGATCAACACCAAACTCCGCAAATTCCCGGATATATGCTGCATCGTCTACTTAGACGATATTCTCATATACTCAGAAACCATGGAACAACAGCGAAAAGACATCCGAAACCTTATGCAAGCCCTAAGAGTAGCAAAATTCATGCTAAAACCCACGAAATGCAAATTCCATCAGCAAGAAACGGAATACTTAGGGTTTATCATCAACTCCGCGGGAATAAGGATGGACCCCGTCAAGAGAGAGGCAATCGACGAATGGAAACCCACGAAGAGCATAAAAGGAGTACCGAGCTTCTTAGGCTTCTGTTACTTTTATCGCAGATTCATCGAAGGATTCAGCAGAGTGGCAAAACAACTATACGAAACAACCAAGAAGGATACCAAATGGAATTGGACCGATCGACAACAAACAGCATTCGATGGAGTAGGGAACAGACTCACCACTGCACTAATACTCCGACATTTCAAACCAAAACTACCAATCATGATAGAAACAGATGCATCCAATTACGTCTGTTCGGCAATCCTATCGCAATTAGGAGATGACAAACTATGGCGACTGGTGGCGTTCCAATCCAAAATAATGACCAAGGCTGAATGCAATTACGACATTCACGACAAAGAACTATTGGCAATAGTTCAAGCTCTCAAGACGTGGAGAAAATACGCCTTAGGAACCGAACACGATATCAGAGTAGTAACCGACCACAAGAACCTCCTCGCCTTTACGACCACAAAAGAACTCAATCAACGACAGGCCAGGTGGAGCGAAACACTATCTCAGTACCACATTAAAATCGAGTACTGACCAGGAAAGCAAGAAGGACAGCCAGACGCTCTTACCAGAAGACAAGAAGACATGCCAACCAAAGAGGACGAACGTATTCGGCAAAGGAACAGAATCCTGCTGCCGAAAGAAAGATATTACAAGAAAGAAAACCAGGAAAGAGGCAGAAATAAAACTATCAAAGAAATGGAAACGGCAACGCTAGGCAACGGCGACCATGCAGAATGGATACGAAACACAAGGGAAAAAGATACAGAAATACAGGAAATCAGGAACGCTTTAAGCGAGAAGCAAAAAGAGATGAAGGGAACAGCATTGGGACTATATGAAGGAAAAGAGGGATATCTTTGGCACGACGGAAAGATAAGAATCCCTGGGCACGAACCGCTCCGAACTGAAATAATACGAAGAAATCACGATATACATCAAGCGGGACACGGCGCAATGGCCAAAACCAGAGAACTGATCAGGAGATCATACTATTGGCCAACGATAAGGGATGGCGTCAAAAGATATGTCAAGAACTGTGAGATATCACAGAGGACGAAAGCAGTACGACACGCGCCATATGGATTGCTAAAACCTATCGAACCTCCTGGAAGGCCATGGCAGTCTATCGCTATGGACTTTATAACTGGACTTCCATAGTCGAACAGTTATGAAGCAATATGGGTCGTTATCGATCGTCTGACGAAATTGGCCCACTTTATACCATGCAGAACAGACATGGATACGAAGCAATTCTTCCACCTGTTCAAAGATCAGGTGTTTAGAATCTACGGACTACCGAAGGACATCATATCAGACAGAGGATCACTATTCACGGCAAATATCTGGAAAGAGATCACACGACAATGGCAGATCGCGAGGAAACTCAGCACGGTATTTCGCCCGCAACCAGACGGACAAACAGAAAGGACGAATGCAATACTGGAATAATACCTGCGAGCATATGTCAATTATCAGCAAGATGATTGGGCAGAAATGCTAGCGACAGCCGAGTTCGCATACAACAACGGAAAACAAGAAACAATCAAGAAAACACCGTTTTTTGCGAACTATGGGTACGACCCGATATACGAACCCGGAAAATACAACATACCAGCACAGGCAGTTCATACGAAGGATATGCAGAAGCTGCATGATATATTAATGGAAGACATATGTCACGCGCAAGAACAACAGAAGGAATATGCCGATCGTCAGCGAAACCCCGATCCCAACCTTCAAGCCAACGATAAGGTGTAGTTGATACCAAGCAATATACGGACCACGAGACCATCAAGGAAACTGGACTACCAGAAATTAGGACCGTTCAGGATCATCGAACGTATCGAACTCAGAGCATATAAACTCGACCTCCCACGCTCGATGAACAACACTCATCCTACATTACACATCAGTCTCCTTCAACCCTACCAAGGCAACGCTTTTACCTCACAAAAGAAACTCCCTCCACCGCCCATCGAGATCGCGGGCGAAGACTAATATGAACTTGAGAAAATCATCGACTCAAGACTACACCGCAGCAAACTCCAGTACCGAACCAAGTCGGTCGGATACTCAGCAGAACAGGATCAAGAGTGGTATCCAGCCACTAACTTCGGCAACTCATGCAATGCAAGCAGAGAATTTCATCAACGTTACCCGGGGAAATCAGGTTCCCTCGACCAGCGCAGAACTCTGTCCGCTAGACACTCCCGCACACGAATACAGCGCACGAGACAACTCGGTCCAGCTCAGGGACCTACTGTTGCCGAAACAAATGGCAAAAACAGACCATGCGTCCATGTCATGGACAGCATGCAAAGACGATGGATGCTTAACGCAGCAAAGCAGCAAGGAGGGATCAGGGTGGTTCCCCGCGGAATAAACCAAAACCACATACTCCCCCACAACATCGCCATCTCCGGCCAGCGAGTTAAGCTGGAACCCAGAGACACACCAACCACCTCCGCCACCCCCATCAGCCGAAAGGACAACTGTTCCCGGGACGGGAACCAGGAGGAGGGGGGCCAAAAAATCAAACGATTGGCCCAAACTCAAGAAAGAAAAAACGGTCAATTGGGCCAATCAGATGGTTCAGGACAAAATACACCCCACGTCATGCAGGACGACAATCCATTCTGCTTCCTTCGAGACGTAGGAAAACCTACGACTACAGAATAAAGAGCTAAAAGAGGAGCTCGAGAGAAAGACAAGCGGATGGATAGGTGCTATATCAGCCATGGGCAGATATAAAGGAGGAATGGAAGGAATGGCCCTAAGGATTAGGACCTTGGAAAAAAAACTCGATAGGGAACGCTATGCGAGAAAAGAGGTGGAAAAAAGAGCAGTACGCGTGGGTGGAGATATGTACCACCTAGGAAGGGATATCAGGTGTGATAGGTACTACGACAAGTACCATCGCAGAACCTCAACGGACGGAGGTTGACGGAGAGGGCAGCTATTGTCACAGTTCTGTGGCAGATAGTGGAAGGAGATGTTTCCGGCAGGTAGTGGAAGGAGATGGTTCTGCACCATGATGAGGATATTCGTCACGGGGTTTCATTTGTTATATGTTACTTTCACGCACATGACCTATTAAGAGGTCATGGGGGCAGCGCACGAGGCCAAGGGGGCTGCGCAGGTTGGTTTACTTTCACGCACATGACCAATGATGCGGTCATATGATGTTTTTCATGAGTCAAGGTTATAACTCATAGTTGTTGCGATTTATAAGCGGGTTGAGTGAAGGACTATAACAGGAGGCCAGTAGAGCCTGGTAGTTAGTTCTTCACGCAACCACCTATTATATTTTCATACCTATACTATTCAGAATAGAATCCATTCTACCAACTCACACGCCCTATCGCGATACGAGCGGATTATTAGCTTTCAAGTAAGGAACGTAGACATTGGTCTAAGAATAATAATCCGCGTCTCGCTAGAGAACCAGAATCGGTCAAAGTCATATACGATACGAGTGAAGTATTATATTATCCTTGACCACTAATCAAGAATTGTTGCCTGTCGCAGAGGTACTCCAAGATACGAGGATAGGTAGGATATCTAACAGTTGACCTGTCTTGTTCCTGTAATGCCTTCTATCTTGATATCTTGCTGCCCTGTAAAAAATGTAACTGCCTCTCAAGCGATACTGTAATCATCGGGTTAATTGGCTTTGTTTTGTACCGAGATGGTAATTAGTAAATCAAGGTCCGGAGGCTGGGACCAGGTTTAATGGATAGACTTCATACTATATCGCGACTACAGAAATCTCCCCGACGTTTCGTGGATTATCCAACCAAATATTCGGGAAGCAAACTGGAGCAAGTAACTGTTCAACCAAGTACATTGAAAACTGTTTCCGCCAAAGTCTGCCACTTCTAACATGAAGAATAGCAGTTCTTAAATACACTTCTTAGGCTACCGGAAGCGTTATGCTCATAACATATAAGACATCAAAATGGCAGCCGTGAAACCAAACCTAAAACATATAAAGTATCAAACCAATACTCGCAACCAAACATAAAACCTATAGACCATTAACATAATACTCATAACCAAGCATAAAACATCTAGAGTATCAAACTGATACTAGAAACCAAACATAAAATAAATAGCGTAGCAAACCGATACTCAAAACAAGCATAAAACATGTAGAATATCAAACCGATACTCCAAACCAAACATACAATATATAAAATATGAAACCCTATATTATCAGGCTAGATGCACACCTGGGTTCATGAAATTAATTCAAAGCACAAACAGTATCAACCGATACAGGGAAATCCTAAACCAGTAACCAGTACCGCTTAGATTAGCTATATAAAAGTCTGAGAGAGGTGTACAGACCTGACAGTAGGGTAATAGTGCATGGACCCATGATTTATGGAAAAGGCTAACAGCCCCCTGACGACTCCTTATTGGGCATGTACAAGATAAGTGAGATTTCATGAGTTGTGCCCTGTGACTAACATGTCACATCAATGAAGCCCACTTTATAACACCATATAACGCAGTGCCCTTTATACAACTACAAGCTATGGGTGGGATAAATGAGAGGATAGCTTTGGCAACAATAGGAAAGTAGAATGGCAGACCTTGGTCATGAGTACATTGAGATAGTATGTGTAACAAGTAAAGGTTACTGGTTGAGGATCTTCTGTAATCAGATGATACTTTTTCAATTTCGAATTTGTTGCAGGAAACGAGTTGTGCTTTTAGCCTGATATTATAGGGTTCGATATTCTCCATGTTTTACGTTAGACTTCCTGTATCGTTTGATACTCCTATATGTTTTATGTTTAGTTTCATGTATCTGTTTGATACTCTGTATGTTTTAACTTTTGTTTCAAGGCTACCGCTTTGGAATCTTATACGTTATTACAATAAGGCTCTCGGTTGGCTAGGAAATGTATTTAAGAATTACTATTCTTCAAGTTAGAGGAAGCAGACTTCAACACATAGAGTTTTTAAATATATGTGGTTAAACAGTTAATTCCTTTAGTTTTCTGCAGGAATCTTTAGTTGAGATCTACTGAAGATCTTAGAAACTTCAGTAGTTGCAGTATAGTAAGAGGTCTATTCAACCACATCAGTTAAAGCCGCTGGACAGTGCTTCGCTAGTCACAACCTGCGGCAAAGAGGAAAGCCCGTTAATCCTCCATTTCTCGCATCTCCTAAGAGGCTGTTCTTCTGGTTTTAACTTGAGTAAGTTATTATGATACAAGGGATGAGAGGACCCAGTAAGGGCAAGGCACCGGAGGAGGGTTCCAACCAGTGCACTGCAGATTGAAACGCACAGTTCACAAAGACTGCAACCAAAGAACAAGCAGCAAGCGACGCAGCTGCTCTCCGGTTAGAAACAGAGGCTGCTGAACAATCCACAGGGGATTCGTCACAACCACCACCAGAACCACGAACCACTGCACTTGGAGGGTACCCGAAATCTGCCAGAAAGCCTGCAGGTATACCGGTACTGCTGGCACTACCGAGCGACGATCTGGATAGCCACAATGGTGACAAAAGATCAGAACATAGGTCTTCGGAAGCTGGACCCGTGGGGCCAGGTGCTCCAGGACCACAAATTCCTCAACCACCATCTCCCAGGCCTAACCCAGATGTTATGGGTAAATAAACTCAGCATCAAGCTACCTTTGCCTAGTAAGTTTACGGTAAAGAAGATGTCATCTAACAAGCAGCATTTGATACATGGTATTACTTAGTACTGTAATAATCAGGGCTGAATAGATTATGAACAAGCGAGGCTGGAGGAGGAAACTATTGGATCGTCTATTGTAAACAATGAGCTCTAGAAGCAGCTTTGCAAGTGGCTCAGCATTTCTGGGAACACTTGACCAGAGAAGACCTTGTTGGACACCAGGGAGAAATATTCCAATCTTCGAAACAGAGACATGAGAACTGTCGCAAAGTCCACCAAGTCACGCCAGTATGTAATGGTAAGATACAATGAATATCAACTATAGCAACCGATTTGCGGATGTTCCAATCATGCCTACCTGCCAATACCACAAGTCATTATTCCTTCAGTCAATAGTTCTTGAAAAGCATGCATCCTAGTCTGCGACAAGAAGCGGAATTACAGTATGCTGAAGCAGACACCTTTATTCAAGTTATAAAAAATGTGGATACCATAGATGCTATCCTTACAACAACTGGCACTTATGGAAAGCAAAGGTAAGAAAAACAGGCCAAATAATTCACTTTCTAGCAAGCAGGGTACAAGAACAACCAGAAAATGAACAACAAGCTCCATAGCAATCCCAAGTAACGAACAGAAAACAGGTTTTTGCTATACCCGGAGAGGTAAAGGACATCTAGCAAGAGATTGTCCCAGCAAGGACAACATGGGCAAAAGCACAGGCAAGGCTATGATGCAGAAAGAAGTCACCTCCAATAGAATGGAACCGAAATAACTAGCAGAAGTAGAGTTCATAAATGGGCCAGAAGTGGAGATGGAAGAAGAATAAGAGATTCTTACAATGGCGGCTGGACAAACAAAGGTCTAACCTTATGACCCACGTGAAGGAACGATGTACATCAATAGTAAGGAAGACAGAGGGGTATTTGATACCAGATCAATAGGAGCAAATCGGAATAGCGCAACCTTGATGCCTTCTACGGGAATTGCAGGCCCTGAATTGAAGACCCTCATCATGATACACCTACCCATGAAAGGATCACTATCTCGATGTTAAAAAGAATATGGGGTGTACATATCAGCAGGAAACAGTAGCATACTAGGAACAAGGATATTGGTCCGCATCCCAGCAAGATACAATTCCCTAATTCGAAAATCGCTTTTCTGTAATGACAACAAGCTCAAATCGAATATGACAAGTTAGCTATCCTGTTTCCTAAACAGAATGCTTGAATTATTTGCACACCTCGAAGTTGAATGATATGAGTAGCAGTGATTAGCAGGGAAGATGTCCTGTACCAATCCTGGCCACTATTTCCCTAGGAAATAGCGAAAGATGTACCATCTTGCAGGAAAATCAAGCATGAGATAAACCTTCAACTAGGAAAGAAACAGCACTCCTTACCTCCTTGCTATATACCGCAGCGATAGGCAACAGATATGCAGATATGGCACTGAGAAAACCACGTCGGTGGAATCATCAAACAACATGCAATTACATCGGTAGCACCCATGTTTGTTGTAGGGAAAAATGACAAGGAATCAGTGTGGCCATTTGTGGACCACATGGCCAGGAATGGCATTGCAAGCAAGGATGTTGCGACCATTCCAAACCAAATGATGATACTCAATGCTCTAGCAAGAACAAGATACCGCAGTAAAATTACTCTTTGTGATGCCTCTTTTCCAACCTGAGTGGAACCCCCAGATATGACCAAGAATATCTGTAGAATTCAAGTTGGATATTTCATTAGCAAAGTAATGCTACAACGGGATATGAATGCTGCAGGAACCTTCATGCGCATGACGTCCAATCTATACGTTACTATTTAGGATGATTTGCGCGGGTGAACGTTGATTATGTACTCTTATTTTCCGATACAGAGTCTTAATATTTGAAACACATATTCCTAATTTACAACAAGCTAGAGGAAGCTCCCTTTTGGGCAAGTAGGAAGAAACAAGAATTCTTTGCCACCAGCATAGCAGTATTACGACACGGTGTCAATGACGAACAACTCTCACCACGATCAGAGGAGATGGCAAAGATCGAAGAATGCACCATGCCACAGATAAAGAAACTGTTACAGGAATGTCCAGGAATGGTTAACTACATCAGTCAGTTTTTGCCAAACTTTGTAATGATTACTCCAACATTAAGGCAGCTCACCGGATCGGCAGAATTTGCATTGACCTCCCCCAAAGACCAAGCCATGGATAATGTTGCCCGCCCGGTTTCAAGACCACGAGGTCATGAAAACACTACCCTACGATTTGTTACTCCTAATATGGCTGATAACCAATACATCCCACACAAGTGTCGGAGCCTGGGCAGGATAAGGAGAAATACCAGAAAATGCCCGCCTACTTCACTTCATAGTAGGAGATTGGGCAATGTTCCAATGAATCACGGCACAACTGAAAAGGAGGCACTAGCGAAAGTTGATGTATTAACTATATTCCACCACATACTTGCAGGAAGCACCTTCACTTTGGTTACCTATCATATACCTCTGACGTACCTCAAGACTAGCAGAGCACTCACCAAAAAACAGGTACCACAGAGAGGGTTCATGGGAAAATACCATACAGAAATAATGTACAGACCTGGAAAATAGAACAATTTAGCGGATCCATTATCCCATCTTGATGGTCAGAATGATGATTACTCACATACTGCAAGCGATCCCGCATGAGAAGATGATTTTTCTATCTCCTTACCCATTTCATCCTTTCTTTCTCGTGAAGAACGTGCTATCAAATGAAAAATGTGTCGATTCAAAGCCCTCACAGTAGACCACATTAGTGCTTTGTCAGAATGCGGAAGCCACTGCTGCCGGGAGCAAGAACAGTTGGACGCAAGCCAATAAAGGAATAGCGTACCAAAAAATGATTGTGGAGACCAGCGAAGTTATACTAGTGGTAGGAGTGGGGAGGAACTTGAAAATGCGTCCATGGATTGGGCATTCTGCAACATACCACTCTGCCTGGACTATAAGGAATTGAAACGTTAGACTAAGACCTACACGGGCTCACACAGCAGCAGCGCACCAGTTATCGACACTCCACATAACACTAACAATGACTACTGCCATAGAGATACCCATTCATGATTGCTCCGCATTGATATCTGAGCCATCAAGGAGCGCGTCAAAAATGGATTAGGATGTATCTTCCCTGCTACTAAAAGTTATGATCCTGAATATTCTGTGCATGATGAAAAGAAGCCTTTCATTGGAGGACCTATTGCATACCTAAGCGAGGTTCTGGTAGTGGAACCAGAGTTTCTACATCACGAAAAACACAAACTCTTTGAGCTTTGTGAGAAACATGAGTAGGAGGAGGAGGTAACAGTATTAAAAAAAGAGGTAGATGAATGGGATATCATTCAAGTAGTGGATAATATGAAAAATATTTGTAGAGAACAGAGGATCAAAGAATATAGGAACGATACTGTCTGCCAGCCAGCGCAGTATTCTAACCACACTTCACATAACAGAATGATACAACCTCACAATATACTCAATGGCCTATTCTACACTACTACGAGAGCAGGAGAGGATTGTCTATACATTCCAAAAGGTCGCGGAATAAATGGAGAAATGCTAAGAGAGCAGATGATAGGGGAGACACATAATAAAGGGGACCACAGTGGTGATTGAAATGTCCCGTATTCAACAGAATACATCTACTGGCCTATCATGCGGAAGGAATTCAAAGACAATGTCCCGCAGTGTAACATATATCAACTGAACCTGGAAAGGACTACATTGCCCACAGGCAATACCTTTTCGCCACTGTTTCCTTCTGTGATATTTTCACGGTATGCTAGGGACTTCATAGGGCACTTGACTAAGCTGCTCGGACAGGATTCTCTATTACTGGTTGTGGGCATAGTGGGTGGTTGCGGTTGGCTGATACCAATCTTAGTGAATGCTACTGCGATATCGACTAGGGAATTATGGCTGCACCATATCTTCACACCTCTTGGAACACCTTCCACAATTTTTCGTCCTGCTGACCCCTGATTCAACGCCCGGTTTGGGCAACAGACATTAAAGACAATGGGAGTTGAATATGTTATGGCAACAACTGGCCACTATCAGAACAATAGACAAGCCGAACGGAAGATTAGAAAAATTGAAAACAGCATTAAGAAAGGTTGTAAACATACACAAGACTAACAAGCTTACCTCATTTACAGAAGTAACAGGTTACTCTAATAGAGGGCACTAAGATACTTTGGGAATGTCCTCATACAAAGCCGTGTATGGACAATAATGCCAACTAAGCTATACTCATAAAGTGAACTCTACAACAGTACTCGTATCCGATGACTACTGGGATCGATATCAGGAGATCCAAGATGTGGGATACTAAGTGTTACGGTTGGCTAGATCAAGATAAAATGGAGTAGTAGCTCAGAGGAGCAACTCACGCAATCCTGTCCAGCTGGGGAAAAGATTATGGTTTTAGGAGACCAGTTAGCAATAGAATCCGGCAGATCTGGGAAATTGCAGCCACGCTGGCAAGTGTCACTGTTGTGTGGCAGATAGTGGAAGGAGATGTTTGTGGCAGGTAGGGGAAGGAGATGTTTCTACCATGACGAGGATATTCGTCACGGGGTTTCATGTGTTATAAGTTACTTTTACGCACATGACGTATTAAGAGGTCATGGGGGCAGCGTACCAGGCCAAGAAGGCTGCGCAGCTGGGTTTACCTTGATGCACATGACCAATGATGCGGTCATATGATGTTTTACATGAGTCACAGTTAAGACTTATAAGTCGTTATGATTTATACGCGGGTTGAGTGAAGGCCTATGAAAGCAGGCCAGTAGAGCCAGGTAGTTAGTTCTTCACGCAACCACCTATTATACTTTCTCACCTATACTATTAAACCGGAATCTATTCTACCACTTCACGAGTACTGTCGCGATAGGATTTGATTATTGGCCTTCGAGCAAGGAATGTAGACACGGGTCTAAGAATAACAATCAGAATCTCGATAGAGAACCAGAATTGGTCGAAGTCATATACGATACCAGAGAAGTATTTTATTATACTTGACGACTTACTAAGAAGTTGTGGCCTGTTACAGCGGTACTTAAAGATACAAGGGATAGCTAGGATATCTAACATTTGATTGCGCCTCACTAGCGATATCCAACAACATGGAAACAGAACAAGCAGGAGAGGGGGGTAGAGCAGCCCAAGCAACCCCGCCAGATCGATTGAATGTGCTGAGCATGACGGGAGAGCAGCTGGAATATATCGTAGTAGGACTTAGTCATGCACAATGAATGGAAAAGCTTAGGCTAAGAAACCCCGACACTTTCAACAGAGAACCGACCAAGCTCAGGGAGTTCATCATAGAACTTAAGCTGTACTACGAAGCAAAGGAGTGGACCAAGGAACACGATGACGAAAAGCTCTGATACGCAAAAAACCTGTTACGGGGACCGGCAGAAAGATGGATCACCACGGTGGTGGAAGGAATGTACCCAAAGTCTGGCCTGAATGGGAAGAATTTCACAGATATCTCAGGACTGAGTTCGGAGATAAAGACAAGCGGCAAACAGCGAGAAACCAAATCGAGAAGATAGTATAACGAAAAAACACTGTAATCGAATTCTGGCACCACATGCCGTGGTTAGCCCCTGATGCGGAATACCATGCATACACCCTACAGCGCCAGCTCATGAGAGGAATCCACTAGGAGTTGCAAGAGGCATCGACCAACTGGGATCCTGTATTCAATACGACCTAAGACCTCGCCCAGTGGTTCGCAGAGCTCGAGAACAGGCAGAATAAGGGAGGAAGGCCTAGCAGAAGGCCAGCAAGTCAACAGAACGGAATGTGCGGAACTAGAACGACAACACAAGGAGGAGAAGCAATGGATGGGGATGGGATCAGAGGATCGTAACAACGGTTCGAAAGACTAGGGCAAAGATTTGTACAAATGGGGACACCGTTTCAGTAAAACCTCCCTAGGTTGACGCCGCAGGAATTCCCTAAGCGCAGAGACAGCAGTCTGTGCTTCAACTGCAGAAACGCAGTACATCGAGCGGTAGAGTGTCCCAATAAGAATGCCAACATCCGGGAAATGCAGAGCCAAGCAGCCTCTGAAAAAGGAGGAGACTTGAAACAACAACACTCCCCCCAGTAAGAAGTGGTCTGAGGGACGACCAACACAGCAAACCAATTAGGATCACACACACATCGACAGCAATGTACTATACGACACAAATCAACAACACGGACAACAACAATGACTACTTGTACCAGACAATGGTAAAAATCAAAATACTTACAAAAAACCAAATCACCAAAACCAACACGATGGTTCACTGCGGAGCAACAGAGGGTTTTATTGACCAAAGATTCTGCAATACCCAGCGGATACCCCTGAGGAAAATTGACAAACCTAGAGACATCCATGTAGTTAATGGAGAGAAGAGCAAAGCAGGCCCCATTACCCACATTGCAGAGATAGCCATGGAAATGGGACCCCATGAGGAAAGGATAATATTCCAGGTGGCAAATATGGTCAAACATACTGCTATCCTAGGAATATCATGGCGAAGAAGACACAATCCCAATATCGATCGCGAGAAAAGACAAAATCAATTTCGGAAGCGAGAGATGTACACGGGTATACCACAACAAAACACCAAGGATCGATCCAGTTCCTACTAGGCTGTCTCAATGGGAGAACCAATACAGCCAAATCACGGAAACCCGCAACGGATCAGAAGAGATCCGGATCCACCACCTGTATCCCACAGCAAAGGTACTGACCAAAGGGTTGAAGGAAGGTGCTGGACACGACTTGTACCACATTCAAGAACCAATCATCCTGGGTAAAGGGCAATCGATGATAAAGACAGGAATGGCAATAGGACTACTCAGTAGTACCTACAGACTAATTGCTCTACGAAGCGGATTAGCGACCAGACATGGCCTAACCACAGGTGCGGGGGTAATAGGCTCAGACTACTGTGGAGAGATCAAGGTCCTATTGATAAACCTGAAAGATGAGGACTTGGAAGTCAAGAAATGGAATTGAATCGCGCCGTTGATAGTAGAAAAGATCGACAACCGAGGACTACGGGAAGCAGGGGGCATGGAAGGGACAAGATGACAAGACAAAAGATTTGGAAGGACAGGAAATAATACACCTAACGAACCCTAGGAACGATGCATCGATATCAATTTTGTGTCACACCGCAGCATTGGAAAAATGTATCGAAAGGGAGAACAAGCTGGTGTTCGCAAATAGAATCAAGAAGATGGAGGCACGACAATGACCGAGGCCGCAACAATTACTGCCAGACTTGCGGTACGACAACAAGCAATAAAGAAGGAAACAACAATAAGACAGCGGGTACTAAGCGAATACCACAACCTCTTCGACAGGTTCAAAGAGGGAGAAAGGGCAGACCTGCCAGAGCATCGAGAAGAAGACCATAAGATGGACTGATTGTGAAGGGCACCATTCACGAAACATTACTTATTGAGAGAAGAGGAGTTGAAGACTCTACGATATTATCTCCGGAAGAACCTGGAGAGAGGATGGATGCGGCCATCCTCATCAGTTGCAGGAGCAGCGATATTATTTGTAAAAAAGAAGCGCGGAAAGCTGAGTCTATGGGTGGATTTTCGCGGACTGAACGCAGTCACTAAGGAGAACCGATATCCACTAAGGGTGATGGACGAAGCATGGGATAGATTGGGGAAAGCCCAATAAAACACGAATCTAGACAGCAAGGATACCTATCACAATATCAGAACATTCGAAGGGAAGCAATGGAAAACAGCACTGCGGACAGGGTACGGGTTATAGGAATAACTGGTAATGCCATTCGGATTGTCTAAGGCACTGGCGACGTTCCTAAGAGAAATCAACACCAAGCTCAGCAGGTTTCTGGATATAGGCTGCATCTTCTACTTAGATGATATTCTCATATATTCAAAAACTATAGAACAACATTGAAAGGACATCCACAACAGTATGCAAGCTCTAAGGGAAACAAATGTCAAGCAAAACCCCACGAAATACCAACTCGGTCAGCAAGAAACCACACATTTAGGGTTTATCATCAGCCCCGAAGGAATAATGACCAACCCTGTTAAAAGGGAGCCAATCGAAGAATTTAAAGCTACAAAGAGCGTAAAAGGAGTACAGAGCCTCCCAGGCTTCTACAACTTTCATCGCAGGTTCATCAAAGGAGTACAGAGCCTCCTAGGCTTCTGCAACTTTCAAAGCAGATTCATCAAAGGATTCAGCAGAATGGCGAAACCACTATACAAAACAAGCAAGAAATAACCTAAATGAAATCGGACTCAGTGACAACGAACAGCATGCGATGGATTAAGGAACTGACTCACGACGGCACCAATAGTGCGACATTGCGACCATAAACTAACGATCATGATAGCAACTGATGCATCGAATTACCTCTTTTCGCGAATCTTATTGCAATTAAGCGATGACAAATTATGGCGACCGGTAGCGTTCCGATCCAAGTCTATGACCAAGGGCAAATGTAAATATGAGATTCATGCCAAAGAACTGTTGGCAATAGTTCAAGCTCTCAAGGCGTGGAGAAAATATGCCTTAAAAACTGAACACGATATTAGGGTGGTAAGCGACCACAAGAACCTCCACGCCTTCAACACCATAAAGGAACCCAACCAACGACAAGCAAAGTGCAGCGAAACGCTTTCCCACTATCACATCAAGATCCAGTACCGACCAGGAAAGAAAGGCAGACAGCCAGACACCCTTACCAGAAGAAGGGAGGACTTGCCAGCCAAAGACGACAAGCCAATTCGGCAAAGAAAAGGTATCCATCAGCTAAAAGAAAGAGACTTTAAAACAGAGGAAGGAGAAAACGAAAGAAGCAAAGCCATCAACGAAATGGAAATTGCAACACTAGACGACAGCGACTACATAGAATGGATTCGAAGAACGATGGAGAAAGATACGGAGATACCAGCAATCTGGAAGGCTTTAAACGAAATGCAAAAGGAGATGAAGGTAATAGCATTGGGGCTATGCAAAGAAAAAAGCGGATATCTTGGCTGTGATGGAAAAATAAGGATCCTGGATGACGAACCACGGAGAACGGAAACGACAAGAAGAAACCACGTTATACCTCAGACTGGACTCGGCGGAACGGCCAAAATCACAGAACTGATCAGGAGATCATACTATTAGCCAACGATAAGAGATGATGTCCAGAGATACGTCAAGAACTGCGAGATATGGCAAAGAACAAAGGCAATACGTCATGCGGCACAGAGATTACTAAAACCTATCGACTCTCCTAGAAGACCAGGCTGGTCTATTGCTATGGATTTTATAACTAGACTTCCGGAATCGAAGGCTTATTACGCAATATGGGTCATTATCAATCGCCGGATGAAAATGGCCTACTTTATACCATGCAGGACGAACATGGACCTGAAGTAATTCTTTCACTGCTTCGAAGATCAGGTATTTAGGATTGACAAACTAGCGAAGGATATCATATTAGACTGAGGATCACTATTCACGGCAAATATCTGGAAAGAGATCACACGACAATGGCAGATAGAGAGGAAACTCAGCACGGCATTTCACCTGCAGACCGACAGACAACCAAAATGGAGGAATGCAATATTGAAACAATACCTGCGAGTATACGAAGATTTTCAGCAAGACGATTGGGCAGAAATGCTAGCAACAGACGAGTTCGCGTACAACAACAGAAAAGGAGAAACAGTCTAGATGACACCTTTCTTTGCGAACTATGGGTATAACCTGATATACAAAGCGGCAAAATATGACAGACCGGCAAATGCAGTCCATACGATGGATATACAGAAGCTGGATGATATATTAAGGGAAGAAATACGTCACACACAAGAACTACCGCGAGAACTCGCCGCACTCCACCGAAAACTAGATCCCAATCTTCAAGTCAGTGATAAGGTGTGGTTGATACCAAGAAAAATACGGACTACAAGACCATCAAGGAAAACCAATTACTAAAAATCAGGACCATACAGGGTCATCGAAAGTATCACGCTCAGAGCTTATAAACCCCCACTCCCACGCTCGATGAACAACACTTATCCTACATTCTACATCAGTCTCCTTATACCCTACCAAGGCAACGCTTTTACCTTAGAAAAGAAACTCGCTCCGCCCCCCATCGGGATCTATGGCGATGATGAATACGAACTTGAGGAAATCATAGACCCAAAACTACGGTACAACAAACTCCAATATCGGACTAAGTGGACTGGATACTTGAATGAACACGGTCAAGAGTGGTATCCAGCCACAAACCTCACCAACCCTCAAGATGCCATCCAACGATTCCACCAATGCTACAAAAGCAAGACCAAAGACAGCCGTTACGTGAGCAGACATTACGGAAGTGGACGAAGTGCCGTTCGCGCAAGAGGTCAAAGCTATCGGGAAGAAATACAAAGAAGAGACGAAACACAAAGAACTATCATGCTCATCTTCCTGAGATGACTATTGCATAGTACATGCAATATCGTAAAGAGATCATAGGGGGTGGCCGACGCCAACCACCAAAACTAAAACAGCGGACGATGACAGCTGGCAAGCTGACGAATGGGAAGGGGTACTACTCAAACCCCCAAAGGAACCAAGGCACGAACGAATCAATTGGGGTGATCGCATGTGCAATCACTGCTACCACCACCAACAGGAACAGAAGGAAGAAAAGGTTCCATGGACGGAACAAAGGGCACGGAGGGGGGATAAAAAACCTTTTATGCAAAAAGAAACTGCGAGGAAGGAGACAACACAGTGGAAGGAAAAGATAGCTCGATTGGAGACGACGATTCTGGACCTCCTAAGACCAGTGGACGTGGGAAATACAGTGGCCGCAATATTTCTAATGACAAGGGCAACCCGGGCGTTCGAAAGACGCAAATTCGAAAGATAATGCGAAAAAGCAAGATTTGCGAGGAAGGTGGAACGCGGCAGAATGGGATGGGTCGCTCTGGATGCAATGCGACTGAGGAAATGGATGGAGGATCATTACTACGGTCAACACTACCATGGCTAGAACCTCAAGGGATCGAGGTTGACAGGAAGGGGAGCTATTGTCGCGGTTGTATGGCAGATAGTGGCAGGAGATGTTTGTAGCTGGTAGTGGAAGGAGATGTTTCTACCATGACAAGGATATTCGTCCTGGTGTTTCATTTGTTATATATTACTTTCACAATCATGACCTATTAAGACGTCATTGGGGCAGCGCACCGGGCCAAGAAGACTGCGCAGTTTGGTTTACTTTTACACACATGACCTATTTAGAGGTCATGTGGTTTATGCACAAGACCAATGATCCGGTATTATGATATTTTACATGAGTCACGGTTATGACTCATATGTTCTTTCGATTTATTAGTGGGTTGAGTGAAGAACTATAAAAGGAGGCCGGTAGAGCCTGGTAGTTAGTTCTTCACGCAACCACCTATTATACTTTCTTACCTATACTATTAAGAATAGAATCTATACTACCACTAGACGGATTCTGTCGCGAGACGATATGATTGTTAGCGTTCACGCAAGAAACGTAGACATGGGTCTAAGAACAATAATCGGAATATCGCTTGAGAACCAAAATCGGACGAAGTCATATACGATTCAAGAGTAGTATGATATTATACTAGATGACTAACTAAGAAGTTCTTGCCTGTTGTAGTGGTACTCAAAGATCCAAGGGATAGGTAGGATATCTAACAGCAAGGCACATTCATATTACTCGAATTCAATAAACATATGTAGAGTTACACTACTAGCATAGACGCAAGAATGTACCGATGGAAACAAGGAGTATTCAATTGTTCGGTCTTCAAACCTTACCACCCCCATGACGATTTTCGTTTCCCCAGGTACGCATTTGCAAAACCAGCACCTATCCTGATGAACGAAGAAGAGGACTGCGAAGTTCAATCTGGCCAGGAGTATGGGCAACTATATGGCAGGCCACAGTTCTACGTTACTTGGAAATGATATCTTGCAAGTCAGAACAGTTGGGAACTGGTGCAAGAGTTAGAACATGCGACAGAGTTGATTCAGACATGATAGACAGATAACATGCCAGTTGATGAGTTTCCTATGGTAATTTGTGGGTTTATTCCTATGTGTTATTCTCCTACTAAGGATAGCTTGGAAAGCTATTCAGATGTACCCATGGTTAATAAAGGTTTTCGGGATCGTTATTGGAATACTGATTATGATAGCAATGATTAGAGATTTTCTTGTTATAAGTTGGAAATTCGGGTTTTGTTTTGTTTTCACACTGCAACTGGTATAGGATACGGGTTTAGTATTTTCAGGGAGCAGTTGATATCTTTTGAGTTTTGAATTGGTTTCAGGAAACGAGGGGTGCCTCTACCCTGATAGTATCGGGTTTGATACACTATATGTTTCATGATTGGTTTCGAGTATCGGTTGGATACTCTATATGTTGCATGTTGGGTTTCCGGTATCAGTATAATAGTCTATATGTTTTATGTTTGATTTCCAGTATAAGTTTGATACTAGCAAGGCTGTCTGCGTGGTTTTTTCCACTGGCAGTTTCACACTCTATATGTTTTATGTTTAGATTCAAGGCTCTAATTTTGGAGCCTTATATCTTATTAGAATAAGGCTCCCAGTAGCCGAAGAAATCTATTTAAGAACTGCTATTCTTCACGTTACCTGTAGCAGGCTTCGACAGGCAGAGTGTTCAATATATACTTGGTTGAAGTACTACTGTATTCACTTTACTTAAAGAATGGTTAGTAGAGATCCACCAAACGTTAAGAAGACTTCAGTAGTCGAGAGCTAGTAAGCAGTCTATTCAACAACTTATTTTGAACACTCGTGACTTTATTTCACTATTTACTATCTTCGGTAAAGAACAAAGCCTGATAAGCTGACGTTTACCTCATCTCACGAGAGGGGATTACACCTACCTGCCAACACCATAAGCGATTATGCCTTCATTCAACAGTTTTTGAAAAGCATACATCGCAATCGGCAACCAGAACAGGAACTACAGTTTGCTGAAACAAACACGGTTATGGAAGTTATTGTAAACACAAAATGTATAGATACTATCCCAAAAAGCGCTGGTGCTTATCGAAAGGAAAGGTGCTAAAAACAGGTACCAGAATTCAGTTCCCCACATGATGCAGGGAAGGATAATCAGAAAATGAAGAACAAGCGCCATAACAAAACGAAGCAACAAAACGAAAGCGGTATTTACTATACCGGTAGAGGTAAAGGACATCTAGCAAGAGCTTGTCCCACGAAGGATAACAAGAGCTAAAAGCAAGTATAAGGATAAGGTGAAGCAAGATGTCATCCCCACAACAGTGGAACAGGAACAATTAGGGGAAGAAGTGTTCATCAATGGGATGAAAGTGGAGGAAGATGAAGAAGCAGACATTTTCAGGATGGCTGCTAAACCGACAAGCTTACAACCTCATCACGCACGCAAAGAAACGACGCATATTAATGGCAAAGAAACCAGAGTCCTGTTTGATACAGGATCAAAGGAAGCAAATCTAGTTAGCGGTACTTTTGTGAATATGCACAGATTTCATTGACAGGAATTGCAGACACTGCTTAGGATACACCTAGCCATGAAAGGATCGCGATCTGCATGTCATAAAGAATGTACAGTCAACGTATCAGCAAGAATGCTAAGCATACCACGATCTAGAATTATTGGTGGTAACATTGGAAAAGACTAAGCACTAGTAGGAATGCCTTTTCGCGAAGATCACTAAGCTCAAATCGAATGTGGCAAACTAGCTATCCTGTTTCCTAAACTGAATGTTCGAATTGTGGGCACACCTACAAGCAACATGATCTGTGCAGCAGTGATTAGCAGTGAAGATGTCCAGGATCAATACGTGGAAGTATTTCGAGGAGAAATACCGCAAGATGTACCACCCTGGATGAAAATCGAGCAAGAGTTGAACCTTCATCCAGGAAAGGAACTGCGGTCCTTACCTACTTGCTCGATACCGGAATGATGGGTAATAGATATCAGCCTCTGGCTCAGAGAAAAAGAGCAAGCTCGAATCATGCAACGATCAGTAGTTTAATTGGCAGCAGCCATGTTTGGGAACGAGAAAAAGGACAATCATCGACTGAGGCTATTGGTGGACCATACACCCCGGAATGACATTACAAGCAGGGATGCAAAGACGATTCCATATCCAACGCCGATACTCAACACTCTAGCAAGGGCGAGATACTGCCGCAACATTGATCTTAGTGATACCTAGTTTCAAACAATGGTGGAACCACGAGATGTGGGCAAGAATACCTTCAAAATGCAATTTGGCTGTTTGTTGAGCAAAGTAATGCTACAATGAGATATGAATGCACGAGGAATGTTCATTCACATAATGCGCGATCATCCGCAGACTATTAGGGATGTTTTATGTCTGTGTATATTGGCGATATACTCATGTTTTCCAATAAAGAGTGCAAACATTCAAAATACATATACCTGATTTGGAACCAGCTAAAGGAAGCTCGATTCTATACCCGTAGAAAGAAGTCAGTATTCTTCGCCACCAGTATAGAATTGATAGGCGATATCATCAATGGCGAAGGACTCGTACTGGCACTGGAGAAGATAGCGAAGGTGAAAGCATGGACTGCGCCAGCGGCCTGGAAAGAGTTGCTGGAATTTCTACACATGGTTAACCACATCAGCCACTTTTTGCCACACATTGCAACCATTACTTCACCATTAATTGAATACACCAGAATGGTAGAATTTGTGTGGACCGCCACCCAAGACCATGCCATGCATAATGTTTAGCAAGTTGGTTCAAAATACCTGGTGATGAAACCAGTACAATATGATTCGGTGGTTCCGCTATGGCTGGTACTCGATGCATCCAATACAGGCCCAGGAGCAGGGGTAGAACATGGAGAAACAAGAGTAAATGTCAGGCCAGCTTTGCCTCATAGCAGGAAATTCTCTGATGCTTAAATGAATTATAGTATAACTGACAAGGAGGCACTAGGGATAGTTGATGCACTAAAGGCTTTCCACCATATACTTACAGGAAACAAGTTCAGTATCATCAAAGATTATCTACCACTGGCGTACCTCAAAATAAGAAGATAATCCACGAAAACACTGATATGATGGAGAGGGTCGTTGGCGAAACACGATACCGAAATCGTGTACAGAGCAGGAAACTGGAACTATTTAGCAGATGTATTATCTCGTCTTTATGATGACGATGATAACTACCCACATTCTACCAATGATCCCATATCAGAAGATGATCCCCTTATTTCATCACCTGTTTCTTCCTTTCTCGGTTGTGAAGAACCTGCTATTGAACGAGAAATGTCATTATTCAAAGCCCAGACAGTTGAGCGCGTCAGCACTCAATCAGAATACCACCGTCACTGCAGCTAGAAGCAAGCTCAGCTGGACGCTAACGACTGCAGAAATAGCGAACCCCTAAACAATTGGGCAGACCATAGAAGTTATACCAGCGGTAGGAGTGAGGAGGAAGTTGAACATTCATTAATGAATTGGGCATTCTATAACTTACCCTTCTGCCCTGACTACGCGGAATTGAAACCTATGACTAAGGCCTTTCCAAGCTATCCCTGCTGCAGCACGAGAGTTATCGAAACTACATCCATCACCAACAATTACCGCAGCGATAGAGATACTACTTGACGACACCTCACATTTAATATCCGCGCAATCTAGGAGCGCGTCAAAAAGGCATTTGGATGTGGCACCCTCACCACAAAAGGTTACAATCCCGAGTCTCCTGAATAATACTAAAATGAGCCTCACTATGGTGGACCTCATGCATACCTGAACGAGGTTGTAGTAATGGAACCACCTTCACCACCTCACGATAAACGCGAACTCTATAAGGTTCACGAAGCACCTGATAAGGAGGAGCAGGTAGCGGCATTGGCAAACATGATGGATGAAAGGATATCAGTTATGCAGTGGATGATATGAAAAATATTGGGAGAGAACAGATGATCCAAGGATATAGGAACCAACCTGTCTACCAGGTAAGAAAGGATTCCAATCACACTTCATGCAATGAAAGGATGCAAGATTATATTATATGCAATGGCCTACTCTACGCTACTACAAGAGGAGGAGAAGATTGTCTATACATTCTGAAAGGTCATGGAGTAAATGGAGGAACGTTAAAAAAGCTGATGATCGGGCTAATACAAAATAAAAGACACTATGTCGCTGATTGAGATCTCCAGTATACAACGGAATACATCTACTGGTCTAAGATAAGAAAGGATTTCCAAGCCTATGTCCAGCAGTATGACATATGTCAACCAAATCGGGAAAGGACCACATTATTCTTTGGCCTTACCCTTTTGCTCCGCTTTCCTTCGCAGATGTTTTTGAGCTATCCTGTCGCTTCCATAGTGCCCTACACCAAGCTGCGAGGACGTGATTCAGTATTCGTAGTAGTGGATAGAGCAGTTGGTTCGAGCGGGCTGATACCAACATCCTTGAATGCTGTGGCGATATTGACCATAGAATTATTGCGGCACAATATCTTGACACCTCATGAGATCTTGTCATGAATTGTTAGGGATGCTGACAACAGATTCACCTTCCTGTTGAGGAAACAGACTTTGCAAACAATTGGAGTTAAACACATTATGGCAACGCCGGGCCACCATCAGTCCAATGGACCAGTGGAATGGAAGATCAGGGAACTGAAAACCGCATTAGGCGATGTTGTTAATGCAAGCCAGACCAACTAGCTTACCTTCCTCCCTGCTGTGATAGCATATTCCAATGCAGGTGACTCAGATACTATGGGAATGTCCTCATAAAAAGCCGCGTGTGGACGAGAATACAAACTACGAAATATTTATACAGTCAACTCAGAAACAGTACAAGCATCGAATAATTCCTACAATCGATATCAGCAGATCCAAAATATGTTATACCAAGCATTGTGGTTGGTTAGAGCAAGATCAAACATTGTGGCAGTGAAGAGAAGGAACTCAGACAAACATGTCGGGATTGGAGAAAGCATTAGGTTTTGTGTAGACTAGTTTCCCATGCACTCCTGCAGATCTCGCAAATTACATATATGCAGGCAAGCCCCATTTACAGTACTCGAATTCAATAAGCCGATGCAGAACTACACTCTTAGCATGCATGCAACAATGTTTCTATGCAATAAAGCAGCATTCCATTGTTCGGTAGTCTAGCTCAGACAGGCAAATATCGATTTTCTATTCCACGGATGAGCATTGGTGAAACTAGTACCAATCCTCATCAACAAAGAAAAGGAATGAGAAGTTCATTCTGTCTTCGATTACAGAGAATGATATGGCAAGTGACTGTTCTTGGTTTGCTGGAAATGATATCTACCAAAGCGAGAAGAGTTGGGAACTGGTAGATGGGTGCCAACATACGATGGATTTGATTCAGCTATGGTGGACAGATAACATGGCAGCCCTTGAGTTTCCTGTGGTATGTTCTGGGTTTACTCCGGTGTGTTATTCTCCTACTAAGGATGACTTTGAGAGTTATTCATACGGACCCAAAGTTGATCACGGTTATTGGGATTCTTATTTGAATTCTGATTATGACAGGGAGGATTAGGGATTTTCTTGTTATATGTTTGAAATAAAAGTTTTATTTTGTTTTCAGGGTGTAACCAGTACTGGTTACAGGTTTAGGATTTTGTAAAAGCAGTTAATATTGTTTGAGCAGTGAATTTGTTGCATGAAATGAGGTGTGCCTCTAGCCTGATAGTATAGGGTTTGATATTCTACATGTTTCATTTTTAGTTTGGAGTATCGGTATGATACTCTCTTTGTTTTACGTATAGTTTCAAGTATCAATTTGATACTCTATATGTTTCATGTTTAGCTTTTATTATCGGTTTGATACCGCTTGAGTTTTAAATTCGGTTTCAAGTCTACCATTTCGTAGTCTTAAATGTTATCAGAATCAGGCTCCTGGTAGCATAATAAATGTATTTAAGAACTGCCATTATTCACATTAGAAGAAGCAGAGTTTCCACTGTCAGAGTTTTTTAATATACTTGCTGGAACTGTTACTTAGTTGAGCACGCTGGGTGAATCTTTAGTTGAGATCCACCAAACATATCTGTGATATCAGTTGTGGCGATATCGTGAGAGGTTTATGTGACAACTTCTGTTATACCCTCCTGAGTTTGCTTACCTAGTTACCACCTTCGGTCTAGAATCAATCCCGTTAACCCTACATTCATCACATCTCTCTCGCGGTGGTTCAAGTAGACTTCTAATGTAGGCTTCCTAAACTATTGTCGCAAGGTGGCTAGACATTCGGAGCACGATACTGCCTGAGAATGTCCTGCTAGTGAAGGTTACTGAGTACATATTAAATACAGGCAAGCCAATTTGCGATCTGTCCTATGTTGGTTAGTCCTAGTGATAGGCCACCTCTTCGGAGTCGGGCAAAGTAATGGAAAGTATGGGTAACAAGAAACACTGCCCAAAGTTGCCAACATTCTAGACCTTGACATACTGGGCATGGAACTGCACTCGGCACTAGTTTGCCTACAAGGTCCTTATCACTTTATTCCTGAAGAGAGTACAGGAATGATAGTCAACAATACTAAAGTAATATAAATACCCAATTCCTACAACTAAGTTGTGGACCACAGTTTGGTATAACAAATAGTTTACTCATCACAATGGAGAAAATCTACGTCGCAACCGTGAAATGATGTGATAACTTTCATTGTCAAAGGCTACTCACACCTATAATCTTCTGGAATTTACCTATTCAAAACTGAGTTGTAAGACAGAGGCATAGTTGTTGGAAGTAGTTTGCAAATACATGGGCACCTGATAAAAAGATCCCACTGCCTTCCAAGATTTTCAGTTATCATCCGGCTATGAAGAAGAGATCTTATCAATAGACAATTGTTGACATTAGAAATCTTTGCTTTACCTGCGTTATCGAGACCCACCTGTCTCAAATGCTTGTTCAAATAAAGATTTCTGTCGCCCTCTATCCGTTAAACTAGAGTTCAGAATCCACCCAACCGTATGTTGATAGTTCTCCTGTTACGCAGGCTCACTACATGCACTACAAGTGCACTTGGAATGCCACTCGCAGCGTGCACCGCAATTCCATTTTCAAATCACCTCCTCGCCCTATGTACATTCTTATATCTGCAAAGATATTCCCGCTACAGCTACTCGAAATCTAATTATTTGAAACTGTGCAATCATCACAGTTTTGAATACCTTTCATTATCATCTTCAAGGATCACTTTACTGGCATATCTTGCACGCGGTATGGTGCAAACTTGCAGAGAGGTTCTACTGAGTCTGAACACTTCGTTGCGTGGAGTATCCCGTATTCTATTAAGCAAGAAGGACTCTCATTTGGTCCAAATTTGACCAGGACTCCAGCTTGGATCTAGAAATCAATTCTCCCACCATCAATGTATTTTAAGTGACAAAATGGGACCTGCAGGTCCTGAACCCAGAATTAGATCCCGCGAACTATGTTTCCTCTATAGCTGGCCAGCACCTCAGATTCTGCATACCATATATATCCTTGTAACCTTCTCCTCCTTGATCCTCTGAATGGGGAATGACAGATTGTTATTCATGTGTAGTATCCATTTCTACTTCCGGTAGGATCCTTTTGTACGATATGTGTACAGAAGAAAGAGCGATGTATGTTCCTTTGGACGACTCGTCCTCTTGTTAGGTGTGAGAGTCTCGGGCCCTGAGGCCCATCCCCTTAAGCGTAGCAGAGTTACTTAAGTGATGGCATGAAGAGCTAAGTACAATCTCCCATCCTCCTCCCTTTATAGCCTTCCTCTTCACACCCCGTGACTCATCTCTTTCGTCACGCGAAGTAGTCATATGACCAAGTAGTCATATGAGCGAGACCCATGACCTTCAAGTAAGGTCATGTGCGAAAGCCACATGACCTCTAACCAGGTCATGTGCGTGAGATACATATCTTGCGGCACAGCCCCCTTGGTCTTGTGCGCTGCCCCCATGACCTCTCAATAGGTCATGTCCGTGAAAGTAAATCAATCGTAATATAACAATCATATAACCATGAAACCCTATGACTTGTAACCTTGAGTCATAGTGTGAAACCAATCTGCCTTGCCGTCTGCCTTGCTAAGTCTGTCTAGAATCGTGACATTAGCTCCTCTCTATCCCAGGCCTGAGTCCCTTCCGGCCTCATCTTCCAGCTCTTTCATCTCAGGGCGCAACTCCTTGAGTTACCGCTCCACCTCCTCGATCGCTTCGCGGATCTTCCGCACCTTCCGGGGGTACCCCGGATCCTTCTCTTTCTTTCCAGTCGGGGACCGGATCCGTTTCCATACCCCGTTCTGCCGAGGTAGTCTCTTGTGTTCGTCTTTTTCGGCCCAATGCTACTCACAGTTGTCGTGGAAGAACGTCCTCCAATTCGTTCCTTCATCATGGCGGACTACCATTGCTTGATAGTCTCGAAGATACACATAGTAGTCGTGCGTATCTTGTTTCCCCTGTTTTGCTGTTCTTGGCTGGCTTGGGTACTAGCTAGCCCCGTACTTGTCACCTCGATAGTGGCTACAGTCGTCATCGTAACATACCGTCCACGAGAGTTCCTCATGGCGGGTATGGTCCTTGGCCCTCCGCAAGGTGTTGTACGCGTCACTGGAGCCAATGCCACAGGGGTCGTTCTTCCATTCGTCTGCAAACACCGTGTCTGCATCCCAGTCTTTGTTTGGGAGGTGATCTTGGTCCGCAAAATGGACCGTTCATTTGTTCTTCTTCGTCTGTGTGGTGGTGGTGGTGGTTGACTGTGGGTGCTTCATCTTCTCGGAAAAGGTTGGTAGTGTAGTAGGTTTGGTTTGTTTGTATGGGTTATTGTTAGGCATATGGAAATCTGAGACATGTGCACAGACCCACGGTAGGGTAACTGCACACAGACCCTCAATTTACCGGAGTGCCAACACCCCCCTCCGGCCCCCTTATGGGGCCCGCACGTCATTAGCGAGATTTCGAGAGTTGCGTCCCATAACTAAAATGTCACATCAATGAAGCCCACTTCATAACACCATATACGTCGCCGCCGTCCGTCCGACCGCATGCTGTTCGCAGGATATATGAGAGGGGACCTTTGGCGACATCTGGGAAGTGGAACGGAGGAAATCCGTCGGAGGCGCATTGAGATAGTAGGCTTCAAAGTTAGGCTTCCTAACTATGGGCCGAAAGTGACGGGACGTTTTCGGCGAAATACTCCAAGAGGTTATCCCAGTAGCGGAAGCTATTAGGGGTATACCGAATCCACCCATACCCTTCTGAGATCAGCTGTAGGTTGGTTGGTCCTAGTAATAGGACCCCTCTACGGAGGCCGGCGGACCAAGGGGAAGCACGCTCAGAAAGGAAGACCTAGATAAGTCGGAGACCCTTAAGACGCTGACACGTCGGGCTCGGACTTGCGATTGGCACTAGGTGACCCGGCATGAACCTGATCACTTCATGACCGAAGAGACGACTGGACGATAGTCAACAAGACTAAAGTCATATAAAAGTCTATGCGGACATCTAAGTTGGAGGCGACTGTTTGGCATAACAAATAGCGCAGTCATCTCAACGGAGGAATACTATTCCGAGTCCGCGAAAGGGTGTGATAAGTTTCGGGGTCAAACGGTGTTCGCACTTATAAGATTCTGGACGTTTGCGTATTAAAACCAGAGTGGTACTTCGGAGGCATAGTAGTTAGAAGTAGTCCGCGAACACTCAGACGCGGGATATAAATATCGAAGTGCCTCCCGAGCTTTACAGACATCATCAAGCAACGGAGAAGAGATCTTATCAATATAATATTGTTTTACGCTTTAAATCTTTACCTTACTTATTTTATCGAGACGAGCCTTCCTCGACAGATTCTCCAATCAAAGATTTCGGGCCTACGTCCCTCAGTTATATACTAGAGTTTGGCGTCCGCCTAACAGTATATTGATAGTTCTCCTGTTACCAAGGCTCACTATATGAACTACGAGTTCACTTCAAACTCCACCCTCACCTCAGACTTCGATTACATTTTCGAAGCACCTCACTGTCCAATCTATATTCATTCCTTCGAAGAAATATTTGAAACCGAGCTGTTCGAAATCGAAGAAGAATATACGCAGGAACCCTCGTGGTTCACAGTACCTTTTGGGATCCCAACGAGGGATCAATTCAATAGCATATATCGTACCTGGCACGGTTCGGACTTCGAGTGGAATTCGACCGAGTCAGAAAACTTCGTCGACTGGAGCACCCAGTGCTCTTTGAAGACGAAAGAAAAAGAAAAGGAAACCCCAGGCACAGTTCTCCGAGGGCCAGACATCCCCTCGGCCTGGGCCTAATACACACTTATATGTACTATAAGTACATCCTAAACCTCGAAAAGAAGGAGATTCAGGTTTTGAGTCCAGAGTCGGACCAACCGAATCCCTTTATACCTACCCCTCTAGAGTGTGTCAAGCGTTGGGTACCTTATATACGATTCCTCAAATTCTTTAGAGGATATCGAGAACTCTGGTACGAAGTACCAGTAATTACTCATCCAGGGCTATTAAAACAGTTAGCATACCTGGAAAGCATCACAATGGCTGAGATACCCCAGGATCCAAGAAAGAGAATAACGGCGGGTGAACCTATGGACACCCGACCCGACACCACCGATAAGGCGGATGATTCCGCAATTCATAGTCCCTTCCCAACGACACCTCAGGATCCTGCATTCAGAAGAGGGATACTCCCCTCTCACCGATCCTCTAGTGTCGCAAGCACTCATAGGATCTCAAGAGCGTCGACCCCGAAGCCAGGAGAACACGCTGCAAACCTAGCCAGGTTGGCTGCGCGTCTTGGAGTTACATTGGGTCAAATAAGACGAGACATAAATACCTCGCTTGACCAAGCCAATATCGCCTTCAACCATTTGAAAGGGGCTACCCAAGACAATACCTTAAAGCTACTTAAGGTTCAACAGCAAATCATCGACGGACAGGACATCCACGACAATGATATCGCAATTTTGTTGATGCAGCTATCCGGCGTGGAAAGCGAAATAAAGGGGATCCAGGAGGAAATGATACGGGAAGTGGCAAAGAAGATTGACGCCCAGGAACGGCGTCAACAGGAACATGAAGAAGTAACCACGAGGTTACATGGGACACTCGGGGAAGAAAGCCAAGCGGCATTAGCCCGGGATCAGACTTTGGAACAAATGGTCCTCAGTCTACGGGCGGAATTCACTGAATTCCAGACCCAAAGTGGCACTCGCGAGAGAGAAGTCAATCGCACTTTAGGACAAATGCGTACGGATCAGAACGCGCGCCAAGCGGAAGTTCGCAGGTCTTTTGACCAGCAACAACTGCAGAATATCGAGACAAACCAAACCCTTAAGGGGTTAACAGCGGCAATAAATAAAATACTAGCCGCGGTACCAAGTCCCGAAGCTGCAGGACCCGCACCTTTACCCGCAGTCCAAGAGACGGACGACGAGGAGTATTATGCTCCACCTACACGTCGGGAAAAGGGGAAAGGCAGAGAAGCCGCTGATGCATCCCCCTCAGGTGCCCAGGGAGGTAACCCAGGGGATCCTAGTGACGATGACGATGATGACGATGAGAGAGGACGACAGGGAGGAGGTCCTAGCCGAGGCAGGCAAGGACAAACACCAGAACAGTCTGGTATGGCAGAAACACTTGCCAATGCGATGGCGCTAAACATTAAGCGACCATCAGAACCACCCCCATTCTTTGAAGACAAGACCGGACAAGATATCTGCGTATGGATCTTGCAATGCACAGATTACTTTGAGAGAAACCCGCGAATCGGGGATGATGCAAGAGAGCGGATCATATACGCGCTCCGTCGTACGAGAGGAGAGATGGTCCTTCCTTATACAGTATGGTATCGAAAGGCCATGGATGGAATTCAAGGGGAAACCCAGAAACCAGAGCTGGCGACATGGACTCGCTTTGAACATGATATGATCAAGCGATTTGCCCCGGTGGAAGCCGAAAGACTAGCCCTTCGAGCAATGAAACTAGTCACGTATGACGGCAGTATTGAGCGCTATTTGACCCTCATGCACAACCATAACATTCGTGCACGCATGACCGGGGAATCTTGGAGAGAAGTAGTCGAGGACAAACTTCCGGAACAGATTGTCCGCAGGCTATCGGCCCTGCAATACACGACGGATCAAGAATGGGAGGAGGCACTAAGGCTATGCGGGCGGTCTGAAGAAGCACTGCTAGCCAGAAAAAGGATTGGGCGAGACCAACCATCGAAGCCCAAATTAGTCCCTGAGGTCAAAAGAGGAGACCGACGGGACTCTAAACCAAAACAACAAAGGGATACTAAACCTTATGTCAAGGGAGGTGGAGCCCCACCACGCAAACGGAAACGGGATGATGAACCGGAAAAGCCCCGGAAAAGATTAGGAGGTGCGACGAAGACCACCCATACCAACTTCGCCCAGGCCCATACCGGTATCCCGCAGAGTGTAATAGACACTCGGAAGAAAGAAGGAGATTGCACACGTTGTAGAAAGAAAAACCACAACTATCAAACGTGTTGGGGAGATGCCCATATATCGGCGGCAACGGTCAGCTCAAGACCGATAAAAATGGGAATCCGACGAGCAAGATCGGCTATTGTAAAGCCTAAATTAGCTCGCAGAGTCGCAACCGCTCAGAACCCAGCCCGGGTAAATCAGATCTGGGAACTGGCGGACGACGAGGAACTGACCTAGGTCAGTTCATTGGCACCAACGGCGACGGCGATTGGGTATTCAGTGTCCTGATGGAGCTGGAATCGAAATGGGAACCCCCTTTGGCTGGGGTGTATTGGGTACCGACCACGACGGGGATCGGGTAGTCCGTGTGCAACTACGGGAATCGAAACGCAAAATGATCAAAGCGGCGCGAAGCAAGTCTCTCCTTTCAGGATCAACGCAAGTAGGCTCTAAGTGAAGGGACCCCACGAGGGACTTATGAGCTCGAACACAAGAATCAATATATGGAGAGTCTTGAACGAAAGAGAGGATAGTTAACATGCCCACATGGCCCGGGAGCCAACAGTACCAAGTTCCTGGAGTCACCTGGTGGTCGCCTGCTACCCGTGTGCAAGCAAGTTACTATACCGAAGAAGTTAGGACATAGCAATGCAAGATCTACCTGATAACAATACACGACAGGAGGACAACCGACGCGGGCCGTTCCACCTACCACACGAGTCTGAGTCGTATTATACGTATGTACTATCTTGCCTTCTGGCCAGAGTGTGGGATAGGGATGTACCGCTTTGGTGCGCAAGGCCCCTCTGAGGGAGCTGGACGGATAACCGAAATCCTAAGGGAAAGGACTCGGTGACAGCGGGAACCCCACACTAGGGGAGTAAAATGGCTAATAACCGCCCGAAAATCTGCTATGAGCCTAGGTCTGGTGTGTCGGGAGAAGGCATCCAGCCTGAAAACTGGTCGTGCGCAATTGCGTATCGGTGAAACGCCGCTTAAGTATGTAGACCCAGATTGTTAGAGCTAAAGAATTACTAGTTTGTCTGAGGAGACCTTAATGGTCGAAACTGCGCGGGCGTAGTAACAAACATCTTGTTACCTACACCCAACACCAACGATGCCTAAACGAAAGAACCAAGAAAGTCTTATCCGCGCCAAGCGTGTCGAACTAGACGCTCCAAAACCAAAACGATACAACTGTCCGGAGGGGATCGCTTACCTCCATATACACGATAAGCGATACAAAGTTAAAGTCTTATTAGACTCGGGATCCAACGTATTCCTTATAAACAAGGACCTAGTTGAAGACCTTCGCGTTCCCTCGGTAGAACGCGACCATGCAGTTGATATCTTAGGTTTTGACGGATCGTCAGCCGCTTCTGGAGGGAAGTGTTACACTCTCCCAATAAAAATGGAAATAGGAAAAAACCGACACATCTCTGAAGTGTCGTGTGAAGTGGCTAAAGCAGGTCACTACGGAATGATAATTCCTTTTGGTTGGTGGCATCGTGAACACCCAGTGTCTCACATAGAAGATGCAGAAAATTGGACCTTCTCCGCAAAAAGTTGCGAAAACTGTGTGGAAGAAGATGAAGGAATAGCGGATATGTTCGAATATGACGAATCGGTCGCTTGGGATCCTAATGCCTGCCGAATCGGAAGAATCGGAGCCATCGAAAATACGGTGGAACTCGAATCATTACCGAAAGAATACTGGAGTTACAAACATTTGTTTGAAGCCCAGACGGCAGAAAAACTAGCACCAAGACGAACCTTCGATCATGAAATTAAACTGATTCCAGGATCAACTCCCCCCTGGGGGCCGATATATCCGTTGTCCGAAAAACAGCTAAAAGCTTTACGAGAATACTTGGAGACGATGATCAAGCAAGGGAAAATCACACGAAGCCAATCGCCAGCAGGCGCACCAATATTATTCGTACCAAAACCAGATGGTAGACTACGTCTAGTTGTGGACTATCGAAATCTAAATAAGATTACTATCCTCAACAAACATCCCCTTCCACTAATGTCCGAACTCAGAGATAGAGTAGCCGGCGCTAAGATCTTCACCAAGTTAGACCTTAAGGACGGCTACCACCTGATTAGGATAAAAGAAGGAGATGAATGGAAGACAGCGTTCCGTACGAGATACGGACACTACGAATATAAGGTTATGCCTTTTGGATTGGTCAACGCTCCGGCAACCTTCCAAGATATGATGAACCAAGTTTTACACGAATACTTGGACGTCGGAGTTGTGTGCTACCTTGATGATATTCTCATCTACTCAAAGGATGAAAAGGAGCACATCGAAGCTGTTAAGAAAGTCTTACAAAGTCTATCAGACTTTCAGTTAGCGGTATCGCTAAAGAAATCGACCTTCCATGCCACGGAGGTGGAATTCCTCGGCTATATGGTAGCGGTCGATGGGGTGTCTATGAGCACCCGAAAGGTGGAATCCATAATGGTTTGGAAAGCACCTAAATCGGTCAGAGAAGTACAAGTCTTTATGGGGTTTGCTAACTTCTACCGACGATTTATAAAAAACTTCTCGGCTATTTGCAAGCCAATAACCGAGACATTACAGGGAAATCCGAAGAATTTTAAATGGGGAATTGAACAAGACACTGCTTTCGAAGAGTTAAAGCACCGGTTCACCACAGCCCCCATACTCCACCACTTTTTCCCAGAAAGAGAAACGGTGGTAGAAACAGACGCTAGCGATTTTGCACTCGGCTGCGTCCTTTCTCAGTACTTTGAGAAAAGGCTACACCCAGTGGCTTTCCATTCCAGAAAATTAAATTCGGCAGAGCGCAATTACGAGATCCATGATAAAGAACTTCTCGCAATCCTCGAAGCCTTTAAGGAATGGAGACACTACTTGATCGGAACGGAAAAACCAATCACAGTCTTTACCGACCATCAGAACCTACAATACTTCCTCACCTCAAAAGTCTGGAGTGGCCGTCAAATTCGATGGGCTCAGAAGTTGGTAGAATACAATTTCCGTATTGTATACCGACCAGGCACGAAGGGCGGAAAGCCTGACGCATTAAGCCGACGGCCGGAGTACCGTCCTGAGGAGGGAGCTACGCATCGCGAACAGAAAATTTTAAAAGAAGAAAATTTCTTGGTATCGTTAGTAGCGAGGGTAGGCGATGAAGGGGAAGACTGGGATGGAGATAAGGATTTGGATTTGGAACCTCGAAGAGGTGGAAAGGAACCCGTGATTAGGGTCAAGAGATTGAGCAAAAAGGCATACTTGCCAACAAAAGGCTCACGAATGGCGGCAGGACATGACCTGTACGCCATAGAAGATGACATTGTCCCGAAATATGGACAAGCACTAATAAGGACGGGTATAGCCGTGGGGCTACCCGAAGGAACTTATGGAAGAGTTGCCCCAAGAAGTGGATTAGCGGTCCGCAGCGGAATCTCTACCGGCGCAGGAGTAATCGATGCTGATTACACCGGCGAACTCAAAGTCGTACTTTTCAACCATAAAGATGTGGACTGCCAAATAAGAACGGGCGATCGCATAGCCCAGTTAGTGGTAGAAAAGGTCAACACCTCCGATATGATGGAAGTTGACGACTTGGAAGAAACGGAACGAGGAACCGCGGGATTCGGAAGTACCGATATAGCGACAAGGTCCTTGATCGTCAAGGAACAGGAACCTAGCATCAGCTATCTACAGGCATCGGCTAAAGACAACGAACATTGGTACGATATCTCAGAAGTACCCGAAAAGGTTCTTATGTCAAATGCTATTATCCTGCAGAAAGGTATGAAGCAATTCAATCCTGAATTCCTAAGCGAGATACAGGCAGCTATCGGAACAGATACAACGTGGAGGCAACGGAGGGAAGAGCTCATTAAGCTACGAGACGAAGGAAAGGATTTTCCCAAAGATTGGACATTGACCAACGATCTACTATATTATAAGCAAAGACTATTTGTACCCGACAGTCAGGCTCTATATACCAAGATTGCAGAAGGATGTCACGATGCAAAAGTTGCAGGACATTTCGGTCAAGAAAAAACTTTGGAAATAATCATGAGAGACTTCTACTGGAAAGGACTTGCGGCATGGGTCAACGACTACGTACGATCCTGCGATGAATGCCAACATAACAAATCGCCTAGACACGCTAAGTACGGATTGCTGCAACCATTGCAAATACCCTACGCAGCATGGGCGTCCATCTCAGTGGACTTCATTACACAACTACCAGAGTCGCAAGGATGCACTCAGATAATGGTAGTAGTCGATCGATTCACAAAGATGGCACATTTCATCGGGCTTCAAACCTCGGCTACGGCCAAGGATGTCGCAAACGCCTTCCTAAAAGAAGTATGGAGGCTGCACGGCCTACCAACCGAAATCGTCTCGGACATGGACTCAAAGTTTGCAGGAGAATTCTGGGAATCCCTTTGCAAAGCGCTGGAAATTAAGCGAAGAATGTCGACGGCATACCACCCTCAAACTGACGGACAAACTGAACGTACCAACCAAGTGCTGGAAGGATACCTTCGAAGTTTTGTCAATTACGATCAGGATGATTGGTATCAGCTGCTACCGCTAGCTGAACACGCTTACAACAACTCCGCAACTAACGCTCACGGGATGTCACCATTCTATGCAAACTACGGATTCCATCCACAGACAGAGTGGATGAAGGAGCGCGAAGCTCAAAATCCAGGAGCAACACTTTATGCAAACTGGATTAAGGCGATACATGAACAAGCAAGAGGGTCACTAGAAAAGACACGAGAAGGGATGTCGAAATATTATGACCGGAAAGCTCGACAACAGCCGGACTTCAAAATCGGGGACAAAGTAATGTTAAACGCCAAAAACATTCGCACCCGACGGAAATCTAAAAAGCTAAGTCCAAAGCTATACGGCCCTTTCCAAATTATGGAAAGACGCGGATCCAGAGCATTCAAGCTCAACATATCCGATCGATGGAACATTCATCCCGTATTCCATGTCGCACTATTGGAACCCTACCGCGAGTCAGTTCATGGTAATCGCCAGCAACCCCCTAGAGAACCGGAGGATATTGACGGTGATCTGCAATGGGAGGTTGAAAAAATCGTAAGAAGCGAGATTCGTTCTTACAGAAAACGAGTACGCGGCCGCTACCAAGAGAAGCGGGAACTGTGGTACTTCGTTAAATGGCAAGGGTGTTCGGAAGATGAGAACACATGGGAGCCTGCCACCGGTATGGAAAATGCGGAGGAAGTTGTGGAGAATTTTCATAATGAAAATCCGGACATGCCAGGAAGGGCAGAAGTAAGATAGTGAGGAAAAGGTTTTCCTACCGTGGCCAAGTAAACGCGGAAGGTTTTTTACCCTGACCACACTGAGTCTTAAAATGTATTTAGAAGAAATTATAAAATGGTTATAAAGGCATTCGAGGCGAAGCCTGGAAGGAGGGAGCTCATGTTAGGCATATGGAAATCCGAGACATGTGCACAGACCCACGGTAGGGTAACTGCGCACAGACCCTCAATTTACCGGAGTGCCAACACCCCCCTCCGGCCCCCTTATGGGGCCCGCACGTCATTAGCGAGATTTCGAGAGTTGCGTCCCATAACTAAAATGTCACATCAATGAAGCCCACTTCAGAACACCATATACGTCGCCGCCGTCCGTCCGACCGCATGCTGTTCGCAGGATATATGAGAGGGGACCTTTGGCGACATCTGGGAAGTGGAACGGAGGAAATCCGTCGGAGGCGCATTGAGATAGTAGGCTTCGAAGTTAGGCTTCCTAACTATGGGCCGAAAGTGACGGGACGTTTTCGGCGAAATACTCCAAGAGGTTATCCCAGTAGCGGAAGCTATTAGGGGTATACCGAATCCACCCATACCCTTCTGAGATCAGCTGTAGGTTGGTTGGTCCTAGTAATAGGACCCCTCTACGGAGGCCGGCGGACCAAGGGGAAGCACGCTCAGAAAGGAAGACCTAGATAAGTCGGAGACCCTTAAGACGCTGACACGTCGGGCTCGGACTTGCGATTGGCACTAGGTGATCCGGCATGAACCTGATCACTTCATGACCGAGGAGACGACTGGACGATAGTCAACAAGACTAAAGTCATATAAAAGTCTATGCGGACATCTAAGTTGGAGGCGACTGTTTGGCATAACAAATAGCGCAGTCATCTCAACGGAGGAATACTATTCCGAGTCCGCGAAAGGGTGTGATAAGTTTCAGGGTCAAACGGTGTTCGCACTTATAAGATTCTGGACGTTTGCGTATTAAAACCAGAGTGGTACTTCGGAGGCATAGTAGTTAGAAGTAGTCCGCGAACACTCAGACGCGGGATATAAATATCGAAGTGCCTCCCGAGCTTTACAGACATCATCAAGCAACGGAGAAGAGATCTTATCAATATAATATTGTTTTACGCTTTAAATCTTTACCTTACTTATTTTATCGAGACGAGCCTTCCTCGACAGATTCTCCAATCAAAGATTTCGGGCCTACGTCCCTCAGTATATACTAGAGTTTGGCGTCCGCCTAACAGTTATGTGGTGATGAAGTGGGTTGAACCCGTCCGCTTTATCCTTCTGATAACTTCTCCCATCGCCTACTTCTTTCCTTATCTCTCTTTTCCTGTACAATTGCCATCTCATTCTTCGCTCGTCCTTATATATTTCTTACGTCATCGGTCGTATGATCATTCTGTTCTCCTTTGGTGTGTGTTGCTGATCATGCGTACCATTCCTTTTCGTGCATAGTTCTCTTGTCTGAACTCTCTTTGTCTTGTGATGCATGTACCGATCATGCAAATCTTTCGTTCTCATGCATAGTTCATTTGGATGAATTCTCTTCGTCTTGTGATGCATTTGCCGACCATGCAAATCTTTCGTTTTTGTGCATAGTTCATTTGGAAGAACTTTCTTCATCTTGTGATGCATTTGCCGACCGCGCAAATCTTTCGATGTCGCGCATAGTTCATATGGATGAACTCTCTTTCTCCTCGTGATGCATTTGCCGACTGTGCAAATCTTTCGTGGTCGTGCATAGTTCATATGGACGAACTCTCTTTCTCTTCGTCAGGCATTTGCCAACCGTGCAAATATTTTGTTGTCGCGCATAGTTCATATGGATGAACTCTCTTTCTCCCCCCTCGCGAAGTTTGTCGTCGTTCTCAGTCCCGCAGTACATATGGGAAGTACCACGTGCGCGTCTTGTCGTTAAATTTCTGAAAGACCTGCAGCAACATCTTAGTAGCTCCTCCCCTTATCCCCCCTCACAAGGTTCTTCCTTTGCTTCTTCGTTGCCGCAGTACATGTGGGAAGTACCACCCGTGCGTCCTGTTCATTGATTCCTGAAGGACCCGCCACAACATCTTAGTAGCTCCTCTCTTTCTCCCCCCTGCCGAGGTTCTCTCTTTGCTTCTTTGTCATCGCTCTGCGAATATCATTCTTAAGCCTTTGCTTATGTTCGATTGAATGCTGGTACTTCGGTATCGATGTCATATTGTGTCGTTCTTCTTCTTTATCATCTTGCCTTCCTTCGAATACCATTCTTAAGCCGTTGCTTACGTACCCTTGAACGCTTGTAATTGGGTATCAATGTCGTCTGTTGTCGTTCTGCTTCTTGTCGCCTTGTCTACCTTCCAATACTATTCTCAAGCTGTTGCTTATGTTCCGTGGAACGCTGGTGATTCGGTATCGATGTCGGCTGATGTCGTTCTTCTTCTTTGTCGCCTGGTCTTCCTTCCAATACCATTCTTAACCGGTTGCTTACATTCCGTTGAACGCTGGTAATTCGGTATCGATTTGTCTTGTGTTGTTCTGTTTTTCTGCTCCTCTCTCCGTTCTCCTTGGTCCCTCAAGGAGAGCCGCAGAAAAAAAAAAAGGAAAGTTGGCGACTATTGGATAGGTGTCTCAAAGCATTCTCTTCCCTTCGCTTGTTCATCCTTTGATCAACCTATAGAGGGAGAGTCGATTTAGCTTGTTAACTGCGCTTAAGTATCGATTTCGCTTATTAACTGAGCTTTGTCGCTCTCCTTCCTAGCACAGCACTTCTCCAGCCAGGTCCCTCTGGCGAACCCTCACAACCTTGTTTTGTCCCTGGAAAAATAAAATCTCGCTTTTGACGGTGGTTGTAACTTGTTTTCTTCTGTTTCTGCTTTCGGTGTCTGGCCGCATCCGTCCCAAGTTCCAGATTGTTGTCGTTTTTTCTGTCCTCAGCCATTCGTGGTTGACGCAATCAAGTGTATCCTTCTGTTCTTAGATCCTCTGAATAGGGAATGACAGCTTGTTATTCGTATGTCGTATCCTTTTGTACTTCCGGTAAAATCCTTTTGTGCGATATGTGTATAGAAGATGGAGCACTGTATTCTCCTTGGGACGACTCGTCCTCGTGTTTGGTGTGAGGATCTTGGGCCCTAAGACCCATCCCCTTAAGCGTAGCAGAGTCACTTAAGTGATTGTGTGCAGAGCTAAGTACAATGTCCCTCATCCTCCTTTTATAGCCTTCCTCTTCACACCACGTGACTCATCTCTTTCATCACTCGAAGTAGTCATATGACCAAGTGGTCATATGAGTGAGACCCATGACCTTCAAGTAAGGTCATGTGCAAAAACCACATGACCTCTAACCAGGTCATGTCCGTGAGATACATATCTTCCTGCACAGTCCCCTCAGTCTTGTGCGCTGCCCCCATGACCTCTCAATAGGTCATGTGCGTGAAAGTAAATCAATCGTAATATAACAATCATATAACAATGAAACCCTATGACCCGTAACCTTGAGTCATAGTGTGAAACCAATCTGCCTTGCCGTCTGCCTTGCTAAGTCAGTCTAGAATCATGACAATCCTACCTTAACGTTTTTAAGAGATAACAACAGCGCGGCTAGCAGGTACCAGTCATCACTCATACACGGCTATTGGAGCAATTAGCTTCTAGCGAGAAAGCCACAATCGCTGAGGTACCAAAAAACCCAAAACCAAAGAGGTAATAGGGTCGGATACTATTGACATATGGCCAGATACCATAGCGATAGATGATTGTCTCACATGAAGGCAATCCTTATTAATACTAACTGATCCTTTATTCAGAGGAGGAGTTATACCTCTTTCTCACAAATCTTCCCTGTACCTACTGCCCACAGAATAACTGTGGCATCAAGACTTGAGCCCGCATGTTACACTGCAAACCTGGCCACTAGAGCTTCGTGTGGGGGAATAATCTTAAGATGAATGAGACCTGATATTGATATCTCGCTTGAACAACCCTATATCCGTTTCGCACATTTAAAGATTGTGAGGGGAAGATATACCTTAATACAAATTAAGGTCCAGTTGCAGTTCGCAAAAGGGCAAGATGTCGATGATACAGATATTGCTGTCCCATTGAGGCAATTGGCAGGCAGGGACGAAAAGGACAAGGATATTGACAAGGAAATTGTCGGAGACGTATCCAAAAAGATAGATGCACCAGATTGGCGTCTGATGAAATTGGAAGCGGTAACCAAGTGGTGACATCGACCTTGCAGACAACAAGGTTCAAAGACTGAAGCCCCAGATCAAATGTGCGAGCAAACGGTCACCTGCCCTAGAACTAAGTCTTTTGAATTCTGTTCTCAAAGCAAGACTCAAGAGCAGGATATTAACTGCACCATCGATAAATAGCATTGGTATCATAGGGTCAACCAAAGCATGGTCTGCGAACTCGAAATTCAATGGCACTGGCACAGTGTAGCGGTAAACAAGGCATTAAGGGTATTGGTAGTAGTGGTAAATAAGATCCAGGGGACTATGCCAGAACAAGTGGTAGGCGGACGGCAAACTCAAATGTATAACTGAGGGATGTAGGCCAAAATCTTTCTTCGGAGAATCTGTCGAGGAAGGCTCATCTCGATAAAATAAAAGCAAGGTCAAGATTTAAAGTATAGAACAATATTATATTGATAAGATCTGTTCTCCATTGCTTGATGATATCTGTAAAGCGCGGGAGGTACTTCGATATTTATATCCCGGGTCTGAGTGTTCGTAGACTACTTCTAACTACTATGCCTACAAAGCACCACTCTGGTTGTACTATGCCAACGTCCAGAATCTTATAATGCGAACACTGTTTGACCCTGCAACTTATCACACCGTTTCGTGGACACGGAATAGTATTCCCCTGTTGATATGACAGCGCTATTTATTATATCAAATAAAGGCCTCGAACTTAGATGTCCACATAGACTATTATATTACTTTAGTCTTGTTGACTATCATTGCAGTAGTCTCTGCTGTCATGAAGTGATCAGGTTCGTGCCAGATCACCTAGTGCCTATCGCAAGCCTGAGCCCAATGTGTCAACGTCTTAAGGGCCTCAGGCTTATCTAGGTCCTCCATTCTGAGGGTGCCTCCCCTTGGTCCGCTGGCCTCCGCAGAGGGGTCCTAATGACTAGGACCAACCAACCTACAGCTGATCTCAGAAGGGTATGGGTCGATTTGGTATATCCCTAATAGCTTCGAATACTGGAATATCCTCTTACAGTATTTCACCGAAAACGTCCCATTACCTTCAGCCCATAGTTTCGAAAGCCTAACCTTAAATCCAACTCTCTCAATGCACGTTTGATGGACTTCCTCCGTTCTACCTCCCAGAGGGCGCCCGAGGTCCCCACCTATATATCCAGCGAACGGCATGCGGTCGGATGGACTGGAGTGACGTATATAGTGTTATGAACTGCGCTTCAGTGATGTGACATTGTGGTTATGGGACACAACTCTCGCAATCTCGCTAAAGACGTGGGGGCCCCATAAGGAAGCCAGAGGGCGGTGTTGGCTCCAGTGAATTGAGGGTCTGTGCGTAGTTACCCTACCGTGGGTCTGTGCACATGTCTCGGATTTTCATATGCCTTACCTGAGCTCCCTCCTACCAGGCTTCGCCTCAAACGCCTCTCAACCATTTTATAATTTCTTCAAAATACATTTTAAGACTCCGTATGGTCAGGGTAAAAAACCTCCCGCGTTTACTTGGCCACGGTAGGAAAACCTTTTCCTCACTATCTTACTTCTGCCCTTACTGGCATGTCCGGATTTTCATTATGAAAGTTCTCCACAACTTGCTCCGCATTTTTCATGCCAGTGGCAGCCTCACATGTATTCTCATCTTCAGAACACCTTTGCCATTTAACGAAGTACCACAGTTCATGCTTTTCCTGATAGCGGCCGTGTACTTGTTTCCTGTAATAACTAACATGGCTTCATACTATTTTCTCAATCTTGCATTGTAGATAGCCGTCAATGTCCTCCGGCTCTCTAGTGGGTTGCTGACGTTTGTCAGGAACTGATGCGCGATAGGGTTCCAGTAGTGCGACATGCAATACGGGGTGAATGTTCCATCGATCGGATATATTGAGCTTGAATGCTCAGGATCCACATTTTTCCATAATTTGGAAAGGACCATATAGCTTTGAACTTATCTTTTTTGATTTTCGTCACCTGCGAATGTTCTTTTTGTTTAACCTTACTTTGTCCCCAATTTTGAAGTCTGATTGTTGTCGAGCTTTCCGGTCCTAGTATTTCGACATTCCTTTCCTGTCTTTTCTAGTGACCCTCTTGCTGGTTCATGTATCGTCTCAATCCAGTTTGCATAAAGTGTCGCTCCTGGATTTTGGGCTTCACGCTACTTCATCCACTCTGTCTGTGGATGGAAGCCGTAGTTTGTGTAAAACGGTGAAATCCCATTGGTGTTGGCTGCGGAGTTGTTATAGGCATGTTCAGCTAGTGGTGGTTGCTGGTGCCAGTCGTCCTGGCCTTGGTTGGCAGGACTTTGCAGGTATTGTTCCCGCACTTGGTTGGTACGTTCTGTTTGCCCCTCAGTTTGAGGATGGTAAGCCGTCAACATTCTTTGCTTAATTTCCAATGGCATGCGAACGGACTCGCAAAATTCTCCTGCAAACCTTTAGTCCATGTCCGTGACGATTTCGGTCGGCAGGCCCTGCACCCTCCATAGTTCTTTCAGATATGCATTGGCAACGACCTTTGCCGTGGCCGAGGTTTGTAGTCCGCTGGAATGTGCCATCTTTCTAAGCCGATGAACTACGACCATTATTTTAGTGACACGGGTAACTCCAGTAGTTGCGTGATAAGGTCCACCGAGAGCGATGCCCACGCCGTGTAGGGTATTTGCAATAGTTGCAATAATCCGTACTTAGTTTGTCTAGGTAATTTATTATGTTGGCATTCATCGTAGCATCGTAAGTAATCGTTGACCCATTCCACAAGTCCTTTCCAGTAGAAGTCTCCCGAGATTATTTCAAGGTTTTTTCTTGCTCGAAATGTGCTGTAACCTTTGCATCCTGACATCCTTCGACGATCTTGGTGTCTAGCGCTTCACTATGTAGTACCAATAGTCTTTGCTTATAATATGGTAGATCGTCGGTCAATGTACAGTCCTAGGGAAAATCTTTTCCTTCGTCTCGTAACCTAATGAGATCTTCCCTCCATTGCCTCCAAACTGCATCTGTTCCCAGCAACCTGTATCGTGTTTAACAATTCAGCGTTGAACGGCTTCATACCTTTCTGCAGGATTATCGCATTTGACATCCGAAACCTTTCTAGGACTTCTGCAATGTTGTACCAGTGTTCATTGTCTTTAGCTGATGGCTGCAGGTAACTAATGCTAGGTTCCTGTTCCTAAACGATCAGGGATCTTGACACTATATCGGTGCTTCTGAATCCCGTGGTTCCCCGTTCTGTATCTTCCTGGTCGTCTACTTCCATCATGTTGAAGGTGTTGACCTTTTCTACCACTAGTTGAGCTATGCGACCGCCCATTCTTATTTGGCAGTCCACATCCTTATGGTTGAATACTACGACTTTGAGTTCGCCCGTGTAATCAGCATCTATTACTCCTGCGCTGGTGGAGATTTCGCTTCGGACCGCCAATCCACTTCTTGGTGCAACTTTTCCATAAGTTACTTCGTGTAGCCCCACAGCTATACCCGCCCTTATCCATGCTTGTCCATATTTTGGAACAATGTTATCTTTTTTGGCGTATAGGTCATGCCCTGCCGCCATTCTTGAGCCCTTCATTGGCAGATATACCTTTTTGCGCAATCTCTCAATCCTGATCAGAGGTTCCGCTCCACCTCTTCGGGGTCCCAATTCCAAATCCTTGTCTCCATCCCAGTCTTCTCCTTCATCGCCTACCCTGTCGACCAGTGATACCAGGATATTTTCTTCTTTTAAAATTTTTTGTTCGCGATGAGTAGCTCCCTCCTCAGTATGGTACTCCGGCCGTCTGCTTAATGTATCAGGCTTTCTGCCCTTCATGCCTCGGCGGTGTACAAGGCGGAAATTGTATACTGCCAACTTCCGCGCCCACCGAATTTGCCGGCCACTCCAGACTTTTGATGTGAGGAAAGTATTTTCAGTTTTGATGGTCGGTAAAGACTGTAATTGGTTTTTCCATTCCGAATCAGTAGTGTCTCCATTCCTTAAACACTTCCAGGATTGTTAGAAGTTCCTTATCATGAATTTCATAATTGCTCTCTACCGAATTTAATTTACTGGGATGGAAGGCTACTGGGTGTAGCCTTTTCTCAAAGTATTGGGAAAGGACACAGCGGAGTGCAAAATCGCTAGCCTCTATTTCTACCACTGTTTCTCTTTCTGGAAAAAGGTGGTAGAGTATGGGGGCTGTGGTGAATCGGTACTTCAGCTCTTCGAAAGCAGTGTTATGTTCAATTCCACATTCAAAATTCTTAGGAGTTCCTTTTAATGTCTCGGTTATTGGCTTGCAAATGGCTGAGAAGTTTTTTATAAATCATTCCTTGAAGTTAGTAAACCCCATAAAGACTTGTACTTCTCTAACCAACTTAGGTGCCTTCCAGACCATTATGGATTGCACCTTTCGGGTGCTCATGGAGACTCCATTGACCGCCACCATGTAACCCAGGAATTCTACTTCCATGGCATGCAACCTCGCTTTCTTTAGCCATACCGCTAATTGCAAGTCCCATAGATTTGTAACACTCTCTTGACCGCCTCTATATGCTCCTTCTCATTTTTCGAATAGATGAAGATATCATCCAGGTAACAAACGACTGCAACGTCAAGGTACCCGCGGAGAACTTGATTCATCATATCTTGGAAAGTTGCTGGAGCGTTGACCAATCCAAAAGGCATACACTTATATTCATAATGTCTGTATCTTGTATGGAATGCTGTCTTCCTTTCGTCTCCTTCGTTTGTCCTAACCACATGGTAACCATCTTTGAGGTCCAACTTGCTAAAGATCATTGGACCGGCTACTTTATCTCTGAGTTCGGACATCAGTGGAAGGCGATGTTGGTTGAGGATTGTCATTTTATTTGGATTTCGGCAATCCACAACTAGGCGTAGTCTGCAACCAAGGTTAGGTACGAATAATATCGGTGCTACTACTGGTGATTAGCTCCCAGTTATTTTCCCTTGTTTAATCATTGCTTCCAAGTATTCCCTTAAGCCCTGAAGCAGTTTTTCGGACAGTGGGTATATCGGTCCCCAAGGGGGGGTCAATCCAGGGATCAACTTGATTTCATGATTCAACGTCTGTCTTGGGGCCAGTACTTCTGCCATCTGGGCTTCAAACCAATGTTCGTAATCTCAATATTCTTTCGGTAATGACTTGAGTTCCACCGTATTCTCGATGGCTCCGATTCTTTTGATTCGGCATGCATTTGTGTCAAAAGTAACGGATTCATAGTATTCGAACATATTCGCTATTCCTACATCTTCTTCCCCACAGTTCTCACAACATTTGGCGGAGAATGTCCAATTTTCTACATCTTGTATGTGAGACACTGCGTGTTCACGATGCCACTAACCCAAAGGAATTATCATTCCATAGTGACCTGCTTTAGCAACTTCACACGACACTTCTGAAATGTATCGAGTCTTTCCTATTTCCAACTTCATTGGGAGAGTGTAATACTTCCCTCCTGCGGGGGCTAACAATCCGTCAAAGCCTCAGATATTAACTGCATTATCGGGTTCTACAGAGGGAACGTGAAGGTCTTCAACTAGGTCCTTGTTGATAAGCAACACGTTGGATCCCGAGCCTAATAAGACTTGAACTTTCTATCGCTTCTCGTGTATATGGAGGTAAGCGATCCCCTCTGTACTGTTGTATTGTTTTGGTTTTGGAGTGTCTAATTCCACGCGCCTGGCGCGGATATTATTTTCTTGGTTCATTTGTTTAGGCATGGTTGGTATGGGATGTAGGTAACAACATGTTTATTACTACGCCAGGGTAGTTTCGACAATTGATGTCTGCTCAGAAAAACTAGTAACTCTTTAGCTCTAATAATCTGAGTCTACATACTTAAGCGGCGTTTCCCCGATACGCAATTGCACGCGACCAGTTTTCAGGCTGGATGTCTTGTCCCCACATGCCTGACCTAGGCTCATAGCACATCTTCGCGCGGTTATTAGCCATTTTACTCCCCTAGTGCTGGGTTCACTCTTTCACTGAATCCTTTCCCTTAGGATTTTGGTTATCGGTCCAGCTTCCCCAGAGGGGCCTTGCACAACAAAGGGATACATCCCTACCCCACACTCTGGCCACAAGGCAAGATAGTACATATGTATAATATGATTCAGACTCGTGTGGTAGGTGGAACGGCCCGCGTTAGTTGTCCTACTGTCGTGTATCGTTGTCAGGTAGATCTTGCATTGCTATGTCCCAACTTATTCGCTATAGTAACTTGCTTGCACACGGGTAGCAGGTAACCACCACGTAACTCGAGGAACTTCATACCGTTGGCTCCCAGGCCCTGTGGGCATGTTAACTATCCTCTCTGGCGATCAAGACTCTACACATATTGATTCTCATGTTGAGGTCATAATTGCCTCGCGGGGTCCCTTCACTTAGACGTTACTTGTGTTGATCCTAAAAGCAGAGACTTGCTTCGCACCACTTTGGTCATTTTTCAGTTTCGACTCCCGTAGTTGCACAGGGACTACTCGATCCCCATCGTGGTCGGTACCCAATACACCACAGCCGAAGGGGGTTCCCGTTTCGATTACAGCTCTTTCGGGACACGCAATACCCAAATGCCAGCGCTGTTGGTACCAATGTACTAACCTATGTCAGTTCCTCGTCGTCCCCCAGTTTGCAGATTTTATTGACTCGCGCTGGTTTCTGACCGGTTGCGACTTTACAAGCTAATTTAGGCTTTACAATAGCCGATCTTGCTGACCGAATTCCCATTTTTATCGGTCTTGAGTTGACCGTTGCTGCCGATATATGGGCATCTCCCCAACACGTTTGGTAGGAGTGGTTTATGTTTCCACAATGTGTACAATCTCTCTCTCGTCTTTGAGTATCTATCACACTCTGCGGGATGCCAGTATCGGCCTGGGCAAAGTTTGTGTGGGTGGTCTTTGTCGCACCTCCCATCCTTTCCCGCGGCTTTCCTGATTCATTGTCCCTTTTTCGTTTTCATGGTGGGGCTCCACCTACCTTGAAATACAGTTTGGTGTCCCGCTCTCCTTTGGGCTTATTGTCTCGTCGGTCTTCTCTCTTCACCTCTTGGACTATTTTAGGCTTGGATAGCTGGTCTCACCCACATTTCTTTCTGGCTAGCAGCCCTTCTTTGGACCATCTGCAGAGCCTTAGTGCCTCTTCCCATTCTTGATCCGTCGTATATCGCAGGGCCGACCACCTGCGGACATTTTGTTCAGGAAGCTTATCTTCGACTCCCTGTCTCCTGGATTCTCCCGTCATGTGTGTGCGAATATTTAGGTTGTGCATGACTGTCAGATAGCGTTCAATACTGCCGTCATATGTGACTAACTTCATTGCTCAAAGGGCTAGTTGTTCGGCTTCTACTGGGGTGAATGGCTTGATCATATCATATGCCAAGCAGGTCAATGTTACCAGCTCTGGCTGCTGGGCTTCCGCTTGAAGTCCGTCCATAGCCTTCTGGTACCATATGGTCTCAGGAAGGACTATTTGTCCTCTCGTACGGCTGAGTGCATATATGACACGTTCTCTGGCATCATACCATATTCGCGGGTTTCTTTCAAAATAGTCAGTAAATTGCAAAATCCACGCGTATATATCTTGTGCAGGTTTCTCTTCAAAGAATGGGAGTGGCTCTGATGGTCGCTTAATATTCAACGCCATCGCATTGGCAAGTGTTTCTGCCATACCAGATAGTTCTGGTGCCTGTTCTCGCCTGCCTCGGCTAGGACCTCTGCTCCTTCTTCCTCTTTCATCATCATCTTTGTCGTCACTAGGGTCTCCAGGGTCTCCTCCCTGGGTGCCTGAGGCGGATGTATTGGCGGCTTCCTCGCCTTTCCCTTTTTCTCTCTCTGTAGGCGGAGCGTAGTATCCCTTGTCATCAGTTTCCTGGACAGCAGGTAATGGTGCGGGTCCTGCAGCTTCAGGGCTTGGGGCGGCAGCAAACATGTGGTTTATGGATGCCGTTCATACCCTTAGGTTGTCGTTCGTCGCATAATTCTGCTGTTGTTGCTGGTCCTGTGACCTGCGAATCTCGGGTTGACCAGTAGTCTGCTCGAGGCACATTTGTCTACAGGTACGATTGACCTCTCTTTCCCGGATGATCCTATGATTTCTGAATTCTTGGAATTCTGCCCTCCGGTTGTTGACCATCTGTTCCAAAGTTTGGTCGCGGGCTAATGCCTCTAGGCTTTCCTGCCCCAGTGTCACTTGTAACCTCGAGGTTACCTCTTCATGTTCCTGTTGACGCCTATCTTGGGCCTCAATCTTCTTTGCCACTTGCCGTATCATTTCCTCGTGGATCCCTTTAACTTTGCTGTCCACACCGGCCAGTTGCATTAACAAGATTGCAATGTCGTTATTGTGGATATCTTGTCCATCGATGATTTACTGTTGTACCTTAAGTAGCTTTCAGGTATTGTCTTGCGTAGCTCCCTTCAGATGTTTGAAGGTGATGTTGCCTTGGTCGGGCGAGGTGTCTATATCTTGCCTTATTCGACCTAGCGTGATTCCTAAACAGGTAGCCAACTTGGCTAAAGTTGTAGCGCGGTCTCCAACTGGTTGTGTTGTAGATGCCCTTGATGTTCGATGTGTACTTGCCACACTAGAGGATCGGTGTGAGGGCAAGTTTCCTCTGCGGAATGTGGGTACTGACAGGGTGGGACTACATGTAGCGGAATAATCGGTTTTCACCCATGTATTGTGTCGGCTATCCGTAGGTTCATCCGCCATTATTCTCTTTCTCGGCACTTGGGGTATCACAGCTCTTGTGATACTTTCCAGGTAGGCTTATTGCTCTAATAATCCTGGATGCATGAGATCTGGTATCTCGTACCAGAGCTCGTGATATCCTTTAAAGGGTTTAAGGAATCGTATGCAAGGTATCCAACGCTTGAGATATTCCAGGAGTGTCGGTATAAAGGGGTTCAGTTGATCTGATTCTGGACTTAGAATCTGAATCTCCTTTCTTGTAAGGTTCAAACTGTACATATAGTACATGTAAGTGTTGATTAGGCCCAGGCCGAGGGGATGTCTGGCCCTCGGATGGCTTTGCCTGATTTCACTTCAGAGTACTGCCTACTGCAGTCAACAAGGTTTATGGACACAGAATAGTATTCCTCTGTTGAGATGACTGCGCTATTTGTTATGCCAAATAAAGGCCACGAACTTAGATCTCTACATAGACGATTATATTACATTAGTCATTTTGGCTATCGTGCCTGTAGTCTCTTCGGTCATGAAGTGATCAGGTTCATGCCGGATCACCTAGTGCCAATTGCAAGCCGGAGCCCAATGTGGCAACGTCTTAAGGGACTCGGCGTTATCTAGGTCTTCCTTTCTGACCGTGCCTCCCGTTGGTCAGCCGGCCTCCCTAGAGGGGTCCTAATTACACGGACCAACCAACCTACAGCTTATCTCAGAAGGCTATGGGTAAATTAGGTTTTCCCCTAATAGCTGCCACTACTGGGATATCCTCTCTGAGTATTTTGCTGAAAACCTCCCATCACTTTTGGCCCATAGTTTAGAAAGCCTCACTTTACAGCCTACTATCTCAATGCACCGTGGATGGACTTCCTCCGTTGCACTTCCCAGATGTCGCCCAAGGTCCCCTCTTATATATCCTGCGAACAGCATGCCGTCGGATAGAAGGCGGCGACGTATATGGTGTCACGAACTGGGCTTCACTGATGTGACATTTTGGTTATGGGACGCAACTCACGAAATCTCACTAATGACGTGCGGGACCACAAGGGGGCCAGAGGGGGGTGTTGGCTGCGGTAAATTGACGGTCTGTGCGTAGTTACCCTACCGTGGGTCTGTGCACATGTCTCGGATTTCCGTATGCCTAACAACAAGCATCCTCTAGATCAACACCTTTACTCAAGGTTTAGGAACGGAATGCTGGCTACTACTGCGCCCTGGCTATGCTTAGGTAAAATGACGTAGGCCAAGAAGGCGCTAATATGTCAACCTCTGGTACATGAGGAGGAGAACCGGGAGATCCTCGCGATGATGTTAAGTATAATGCTACTGACAATAAGCTAAGGTGACGCAAAGGTCCCACCCGCAGTCAGTCAGGACAGACACCCCAGAAGTCCGGTATGGCACGGACACTATCCAATACTGCGGTACTAAATACGAAACGACTATTGAAATAGCTCCCATTCTGGGAGGCCAATCCTACTCAAGCGATATATGTCTGCATAATATAGGGTAGCAACTATACTGAAAAAAAGCCACAAATAGGATGCGTGGCCCCAGGAAGCGTCCTCTATTAGTCTACTTGTACTCTGCGAGATGTTGCTATTCCCTGCGGCATCAGGTGCACCAAGACTATGGACGGGCTTCGAGGGAAAGCCAATAGCCAGAGTTGGCTAGGTCAACCCAGTTTGAAAATGACACAGGGAATCGCTTCGCCCCTGTAGAACCTGAAAGACACGGAGTAGGACACATGTAGCAAGTGATATACGGTAGAAACATTAACCTGTTCTTGATATTCGCGCATAACATCAATATCAAAGCTTGCATGATGGGGGAGTCCCGGAGGGAGGAAGTACAAAAGAAACTTCACCAACGTAGGACCTGCAAATTGTCGTCATTATAATATAATACAGATAAAGACTGGAAAGACACCTTGCAGCAGGTTGGTGAATTCAAAGAACTATTGCATGCCAAATAAAAGCTAGTGGAAGACCAACTGCGGAAAGAACGACAAGTCTACAATGTGATAAGAGAAGACAAGCAGCATTGTTAACTAAAGCGACAAAGGACTAATAAACATTTTCTCAAGCAATGTGTAGCCCGCCATGAAAATGAAGGCGAGAAAGAGGACCAGAGAGGAGCAAAAGGATGATGGAGAGTGTGGTGCAGATATTCCACGAAGACCTCCAACAGGCCCAAACCAATATCCCTTGGACTCTGGTAGACAAGAGTAAGCAGTACAACAATTCAGCATGTTTTTGGAAGCAAAGGCCAGAATGATCAAGAGTCTTAGGGAGATGCCGATATATTGGCGGTAATATTTAGCTCACTATTAATAAAAATAGCAATTTTTAATGCAATATCAGCTATTATAAAGGCCAATTTGGGGGCAGATTGACTGCCATTTCACGACTAACCAAAGCTAATAGTATCCGGGAAATGCCAGATTAGGAAGAATAGAACTAAGTGAGTTTCCTGTCCTAAGGGGGTGTGCTTTGGAGTAGTCGTTGTCCATATAGAACAGGGATCGAAATGAGAATCCTCATAGGATGAGGTGTTTTGCGTACTGACTGCGATGGGGATCGGGTAGTCTGTATGCATCTATGGCCGTTGAAACTCATAAAAATCAAAGGTTTGTAAACTATCTCTCACCTTTCAAGATTAAAGCACATTAGCTCTAAGTAAAGGGACACCAGGAGGGACCTATTAGCTGAACCACTAGGAATTACCATATGGAGAGTTTTGGACGAAGGCTAGGATGGTTGATATGCCCCCACAACCCACGAGACAACAGTATGAAGTTCATCCTGTCACCTGGTGGCAGCTCACCACCTCTGTGCAAGCAAGGGGCAACGCCGAAAGAGAGGGAATATAGCAATCTGATATCTACGTGATAACAATACTAGCAAGAGGACAACGGATCCAGGCCATTTCACCTACCATGGGAGTTTGAGACTTATTACACATATGTACTGTGGTACCATCACTGCACAATATTGTTCACAGATGTACTGCTTTGGTGCCATAGGTCGATATGCAGTACATGGAGTGATAAGCGAAACCCCGAAAAGAAGTACCAGTAAGAGTGGGAACTCCGCACCAGGGGAGTAAAACAGGTAACAAGCACCTAAAGTTCTGCCATGAACCTATATCTGGCATGTTGGTAGTAGGCATCGGGCCAGTAAACTGGTCGCAGGTCACTGTGTATTGGTGAAATCCCACTTGGCATGTAGACCAAGATCGTTTCAGCTAATCATTTACTAGTTTGGCTGAAGAGACCACTATTGTCAAAACTATGGGGATGTAGTAACAAAACATCTTTTGACGTACCCCTAATACCAATGAGGCGGAAACCACAAAGCCTGAAAAACTAACTTGCACCAAGCCCTGGGAATTTGCTGTCAGCAAACTAAAACAATCATCAGCAAAAAGAATAGCTGCGTCTGATGAGCAGGTATCATGTCTGGACAGATGGCCCACATCAATTTCATCCTGTACATCATGTACACCAGGAGATTCAATGTGCGTCCCCGGTAGGTCAGGTGCATCCTTTGAGGACCGTGCATGCTATTTACATCTGGTTGTCACATTGGATGTCAGGAGCATCTAGTGGTAACAAGGGATATATAGGGCATCAGGAAGACATCCTAAGTAAGGAGCTCTACTTGCCAAGCCTCATTTTTGGATCTGGTTACTCTGGCCTAGGGTTGAAACTGGCGTGGCTAGAAAAACAAGGATCTGATACTACTAGTACGCTAGTTCTGTTAAGTACTAGAACCAGCCTCTCCGTAATAGAGCTAACCTGTACGTAGCAGCAAAAATGGTAGACACGGCAGTGAATCTAGTTTAGGTTCCAGAAGAATTCTTACTTCAAAATGCGTCAAGTTGGGCCTGAAAAACGATCCAATAGAGTTCTTCTGGTTTTTCCCAAGCCTGACCCGCACAGGCCAGGTATGGATCATTTTCCTGCCAGTGGCGCGGGACAGGCAACCATACAACATCTGTGGCCTCCCTTACCTTCAATAACCATACAGCGCTAACTTGGATACCAGACTCCTTCACAGACCTTTGGCTAGAGTGTGTAATGCTTTGGCTCCTGGATCTAGTCGATGTCGGCCTTCTAATGCTGCAAAGGACGTCAACCTGACACCAGCATCCATGGAGTTACAGCTTAGCGCGCCTTTAATTAAGTACTGACTTTGATTCCAGACACCTGCAGCGCAATTGGGATACAGCGTGCTATACTTTAGCACCCTGGACTACCCGATGCCAGCCTTCCAACGCTGCAAAGGACATCTACTTGACGCCAATATCGCGGGAGGTACAGAGTGTTATGAATGTGGTATTCCCTGGTGAGAGTTTGAAAAAGTACTGACTTGGACGCCAGATCCCTTCGGGGCCCTTAGGATGCAACAGGCGATACTTTGGTACCTAGGCACCCGGGACGCCTGCTTTCAAACAGTGTAAACAAAGTCTACTCTACGCCTATATCCATTGAGCTATAGGCTATTATACATATCGTATTCCCTGGCGAGGTTTTGACTAAGCACTGATTTTGACGCCAGATTCCTTCAGAGGCGTGTGAACACAATATTGAAAGGTTTGGAACCGCGGCCTATCTGGTGCTAGCTTTCCAATGGTGGAAGGAATATCCACCAGACGCAAATATCCATGGAGTTACAGGCTGTTATAGAAGAGGTATTCCCTAGGGAGGTTTGGACTAAGGACTGGTTTTGATGCCAGATTCCTTCACGGTCCGTTGAATGCAGCAGCTGACACTTTGGTGCCTACATGTACTCTACACCAGCCCGCATACAGTGTAATGACTGTCTACACGACGCCAATATACATGCAGGTACAGACTGTTCTGGAAGTGCTATTTTCTAGCGAGGCTATAGTTAAGTGATGACACTGATACCAGAATCCTGCGGAGTCCTTCGGACGCAGAATTCGATATCTTGGAACCTAGGCCTACACGAGACCAGCCCTCTAACAGTGTAAGTATCATCTACTCGACGCCAATATCCATGAGGTTAAAGCTGGTTGTGGAAGTGGTATTTCTGGGCGAGGCGATAGGAAAGTGCTGATTTTGACACCACATTCCTTCAGATCCCTTTAGGCACCGCCTTCAGCACTTTCGTACCAAGTCCCACCCGACGCTAGCCTTCCAATGGTGTCAGGAACGTCTACTGGACGCCAATATCCATGCAGGTACAGGTAGATATAGAGGTCGTATTCGCTAGCAATTTTTTGACCAAGTACTGATTTGACCCCCTGTCCCTTGCAAGTCCTTGGGCCACCGTATTCAATGCTTTAGCACCTGGACCTACCTGGTGCCAGGTTTCCAATGGCGCAATGGACGTCTACCCAACGCCAATATCTATGGAGTCAGCGGCTATTATAAAAGTTGTCTTTCCTACTATAATGGTACTCACTGCTTCTGTACATTAGCTTTAATAATAAAAACAATTTTGGGATATGCAGTTTTTGTGATCCATGTCAGTAGTAGTGTGAGTTCCGCTCTTTTGTCTGAGTGTGATAAATTAGGTAGTTGGGTAGATGTCTCCGGATGGTAGTGGGAAGTGAGGAGACCTCCCGTAGCTTTGCTTGTGCTATCTGGATGTATCCTCTGTGTTTGATTGCTACATCTGGTTGCATCCTAGCCATCTAGGGCTTGAGTCGCTGCTTGTTGACACCGGTTGCCGTACCTGCTGGTGTCCTTAATAGCAATTCATATTTTGCTGTTCTGTGCATCATACAAACAGAATACCCTGGATGTCATCATTTGATCTTTCTGATGATAACAGGGTTCATAGGGCATCTCTTACATCCAGATAGATGATAAGTGAGATGCAATTGAAGTGTTTTTGGACACGGGATCTAACGTATTGCTAGTCTTTAAGGACCTAGTTAAAGTCCTCGATATTCTTACAGTTTAACGCAACAATGCAACTGATATTTTATACTTTCATAGATTATGAAGCACCTACCAAGAGAACTGTTATACTTTAAGAATAACATTGGGCAAAGGCATGAACAAACAAAAGTCTCAATTAGCACGTGAAGTGGCTGTAGTATCTTATTATGGAATGATAATTCCATTTAGTTCGTGGCATTGTGAATACCAAGTGCTGCAAAGAGAAGATCAAGAAAGTGGAAATTTCGTAGTTGAACGTTGCTGAGACTGTAGGGAAGAAGAGATGATAGTGAATATGTTCATAAATGACAAATTGGTCACTAGGGATGTAGACACGTGTGGTATCGCAAAGGTATGAGTTATTGAATAAATAGCCTAGAACTTGAATGGTTACCCAAGAAATACTGGTAGTACCAATATTTGTTTGCAGCACCGAGAGCAGAAGGTCTAGCCCCATGACCAACGTTCCATCAGGAGATTGAGTTGATTGCAGGATCCACTCTCCTTTAATTGGTACTATTTACGGTCTAGGATTTCAGGTAAGAGTTGATACTGATTGTGTTTTGAATTTGTTTCACCAAATGAGTGGTGCCTCTAGCCTGATGATATAGGGTTTCACACTCTGTATCTTTTATCTTTGCTTTCTAGTATCGGTTTGATACTCTAGATGTTTTATTTTTCTTTTCAACTATTAGTTTGATACTTTACAGGTTTTATCTTTGACTTTGAGTATCGGGTTCATAGTCTATATGTTTTATGTTGGATTGAAAGCCTGCTCTTTTGCAGCCTTATATGTTATAAGAATAAGGCTCTGGGTAGCCTAAGCAGTGCATCTACGATCTGTTATTCTGTACATGTGAAATGGAAGGCTGCCAGGGACGGTGTTTACAGTATACTTGGTTGAACAGTTACTCTCTTCAGTTTGCTTGGAGAATCTTTAGCTTGAGATTCGTCAAAGGTCTCCCGAACTTCAGTAGTTGCAATCCAGGAAGAAGCCTGATCAATAACCTTGGTTAAAGCCTCCGCACTTTTGCCTCACTAATTGCTATATTTGGAAAGAAACTGAGACCAGTTACACTACATTTACCGTATCTGTAACACAGAAGTTATCTTCTTTTACCTTCATCAAGTTACTAAGACTGAAGGGATTCATAGATTAAGCACGGCCAAGTACTATGAGAAAGGTTCCTCACAATACACCAGAGACTGAAACAGACAGTTTACAAAGACTGCAGGAAAGGAAAAGAAGTAAGCAATATCACCGCCCTGTACTTTGTGAGAGATGCGGCCGAATACCCCATGCCTCAATTATAACACCAACTACAAGAACCACCCACCACTACCCCGAGAGGGTATTCAGAATCCGTGAAACAGCATATATGTACATGAGTGCCTGCTGCATGACCAGGTGATAACCCTGATAGCCCTCCCAATAGACAAGGATCAGGTAAGCTGGTTTAACAAGCAGGTCCCTAAGACCATGAGTTACAGGACCAGAAGTTGCGACACTACAGATACCCAGGCCTAATTCAGTTGTCAAAGCCAAACTCAGTTTCCAAGTACGGTCAGTAAATAAATTTAGTCATTCCGGAGATGCCGTGAAACTAGACATATTATATGGATGGTACAACTTAGTACAGTTATACCAATGCCTCGATGGGCTATGAACTAGCAAGACTGAAGGAGGAACCTATTGAATCCTATATACCGTAGAACGAGCACTAGCAGCAGCTTTGCAACCAACTGAGCCATTCAGTGAAGACATGACCAGAGATGAGCTTATTGGGTTTTAACAAGAAAGATTTTAAACTTCAAAATACAAAGACTTTACCTGTAGCAAGTTCTCTCAAATGATACCCATATATATAGGACCAGATAGTGATAATATCAACCATAGAAACAAGCGGTTAATGATTTGATCACGTCTGCCTGCAAATACCCTAACCCATTATACTTTAATTCCCGTATTTCTGACCTGGATGCATGCTATGTTATGACAGGAAATGAAATTGCGGTATGCTGCAACAGACACTATCACTGAAGCCATAGAAAACGCAGACAGTATAGATGCTATTTTGAAAAGCAGTTCCACTTATGGGAAGGAATAAGTGAGGAAAATAGCGAAAGATTTCGATTCCAAACAAGAAACACACATGGACAATCAAGTAATGAACAGCAAGCCTGACCGTTAGCGCAAGACAAGGCGTGAGAAGTGACTTTACAATGCCTGCAGAGGAAATGGTCATCACGCAAGAAATTGTCCCAATACAGGCGAAAAGGGCAAAAGCAAAGGTGAAGCTCATGTGAAGATGGAAGTCACCTCTATCATAATGCAATAGGAAAATGTAGGAAATGAGGTGCGTATCAATGGTAGGGAAATGGAAGAAGAAGAAAACATCTACATGATGGCTAGCAGACCTCTACACTTTAAACTTCAGAATGTCCGCGAAAGAACAAGACATGTCAATGGCAAAGAAGTCAGAGTCCAGTGTGATACAGAATCAATAGTAGCCCACCAGCTTAGTGTCTCCTTTCTGACTAAACACGGAATTCCTTGCCTGGATTTGAAAATACCACTAAGGATACAACTAGCTCTGAAGGGATCAGGGTCTGAAGGTCATAAAGAGTGTACTGTCAATATTTCACCAGGACCGTGGAGCATACCAGGAATCAGAATATTAGTTGGCAACCTAGCCAAATACGAGGCTCCTACTGGAATACGATTTCTGGGACCACACCAAGCACATATCCAATGTGACATGTTAGCTATCTTATTTTCAAAGCAACAGGTTGGAATTGGTTGCACACCTACTAGTGGTAGGATTTGTGGAGCAGGAATTAGCGCAGAAGATATAAGAGACTAACACAAGGATCTCTTTACAGATGAATTATCATAAACTTTATTGCCCTTCACGAAGATCCATCATGAGAGAAACCTGCAGCCAGGATAGAAGCAAGCCTACCTGCCTACCTATTCAATACCGGAACAATCAGTTAGTGTTATTAGTATATGGCTGACATAAAAGGGGAAAGTAGGAATTTAAACACAATAAGATGTTTGATCAGTAGCCTTTTTTGTTGGAATAGAAGACATGCATAAGAAACACATGAGGCCATTGGTGGCAGCCCTCACAGACTGGAATGAGACAATTGTTTAGGATAACAAAACAATTCCAAATGAACTAATACTACTAAGTGCTCAGGGAAGGGCAAGATACCGCATCAAAATCCATCTTAGTGATCCCTATTTGCGAACAAGAGTTGAACTACGGGATGTGAGCAAGAATAGTGCCTAGACACTACTGGGAGACTGTATTGGCATGATTATGTTCTAAGCTGAAATGAATGTGATAGGAACCTTGTGAAGCATAATCTAAGATCTATTAGGCATCTAGTTAGGATGATGCATGTCCGGAGCTACTGACTATATAAGGAATTTTTTATGATGCCGAGTCCGAATAATTAAAACACATATCTATGATGTGTGACAAAGTGAACCTAGATCGATATCATATGTGTTGAAGGAAATCGTAATTTTTGGCAACCACTATAGAAGTATTAGGCCTTGTTATCAAGAACGAAGGACTTTCACCAGCAGCTGAAAAAATAGTAAAGATGGAAGAAGAGACAGCATTAGTGTCTAAGAACACGTTCCCAGAATTGCTAGGAATGGTCAAGTGCACTACTTAGTTTTTGCGGAACATTGCAACCCTAGCATCACCCTTAATGCAACTTGCCGGAATAGTAGAATTTGAGTGGACAACCACCAAAGATGAAGCCATGGAAAATGTGAAACGAATTGTATTTAAATATGATTTCAAGTAACTGGTACAACATATTACGTCACTTGCAAGAAGGGTAAGAACTGATGCATCCAACACTGGTGTAGGAATATGGGTAAGACAACGAGAAACATCAGAGGATACCAAACCTGCATGGCTTCCTATCTGGAAGCTCTGGAGTACCGAAAGGAATCATGGCAAAAGCAGCAAGGAATCTGTAGTGCTAGTTGATATCCTAGGAGTATTTCATCATATACTTGGTGGAAGTAAGTATATAATTGTCAGGGATCATTTACCCCTAATGTATTTCAACAGGAGTACAACATCCACCAAAATGAAACTGTGGTGGAGAGGGGGGGTAGGACAATCAGACATTGAAATAGTGTACAGGTCAGGACGATGGAACTATTTAGCTGATGCATTATGCCGTGTTCATGAAGCGAATGATAATTACCAGGAGCCTGCAAAAGCCAACATAGAAGAAGCCGATGAGGAGAGTCCTTTCCTGTTATAATCCTTAACTGGTATCAGTTCTCAGCACTGGGTAGACGATACTGTTCTTATCCTCTCGTCTCCACGATAACTCTTAGACCTCTGTCTATGATTATGTGGGAGAGGCTCTTGTATCTCTAGTGCTTGTTGCCGATCCCACTCTTTCTCTAACTCTACTCGTGTAGTACAGTTCTCGTCTCGTATGTGTGTACTAATAAAGAGGGTAAATGGTTTTATATTCATAAAATCATGAAGTAATAAGTAAGGAAATATCTTAGAACGAAGCATGAGGAGCCTATTTACTCAACCTGTTTTTACTTTTTTTACTTTCTATTCCTTTTATCTTCTCGTATTTGATGTTATTTAGGGTACAAGAACTTGCATGCAGCTCTAGCTATGGCATAAACAATCCCCATTCCTCTTTCTAACTAGCCAGATCGGATCCCCAGGACCCACTGGTATGGGCCTAACCACACATCTCGCCTACAAGAAAAACCCGTCACTAGATCGTAAGGGAACTCAGGGAATAGGGGAAGTGGAACTAAGAAGAAAGTAGGTGCACGCAAGAAGGTAACTGCCCATAACATCTCGTAAAAAACAAAAGAAAAACCACTCTGTAGATCCCACAACAAAGATGCCAGGTATACGCGCTGGCACCAGAAACAGAAGAAGTTATCCCTGAATGCGATGCAACCAAGAAAATGGATGGCGTGTAGGGGATGGTGAAAGAGGGTGGAGCAATAGGGCATAAGCCAAGTACAGGTGTAGCAGGAGGGTGCAAGCCGATGAAACCTACACAACAGGACGTAAACCGAACGCAACCGCATCAACTCTCCGTAATTGTGTTCGTGTCTGACTAGGCAGTCCCCAGTGGCACAAGGCAAGCATGTTGCCGCATCTCTAATGTAGTCACTTGCTCTCATATACATAGCGTCACTTAGTGGATGGGATATCACCGCTTAACGATAGCATGAAAGGTCCAGATCCACTCCAGGGCCTGTTGCATAGCTCTCGTGTACCGCAAACTGTGTTCCCAGCCGTCTGAAGAATGGGAAGCGCTCGGTCGCCGACGGTATGGTGGGGTGTCGTGGAGCAAGGAAGGAGTCGAGAAAGGGCGACGCGAGAGGTGTACCGGCATCTAGAGGAAGGACAGCTCTGTCCTCCTGAGAAAACAGAAGCGGGAAGTGACGGCAGGGGGGAAATGGCCATCACCCCTAGGCCGTAGCCATCATGGAATCAGAGGTGGGGTGGGTGGTTCGTGAACTCCAGGCGTTGAGGGTTGATTTCATGGGCGAGAAAAATAGAGGAGATGGAGCATGGCCTATTGACTTAGCTTTTTCTTTTTTTTCCTTTTTTCTCTTTTTTTTTTTTATCTTCATGTATTCATTGATTTGTGGTACAAGAACTTGCATGGAGCGCTAGCTATGCCATAAACAAAACCTTAATCTCAAAAACTCACAGTAACAAATGAAACACTCGCACCAAACTATAAAAACCTCCTAAGTGTGTCCGATAGCCGACACCAAATCCCTAAGGAAATAAAACAATAAAGCGCATGATCATATCGAAAAATATAAATCCCCAGCTACCAGCTAACAGCGAAGACAACAAAACGGGTGGCCATCCCCCTCACGGGGCAAAACCATGAATCGGTAAAACGGACGCTTCTTCGTCCGACTGGGGGTGGGGGTCCCAGGCTGCCGGAGGCATGCCTGATGGGAAGCCCGTCGCTGTGACATTGATATACCTAGCGAGGGAGCTGAGGGCGGCGGGGTCAGACCATAGAGGGCTGTCCCTTGCCAACGAGGTGAGGCCGCGGAGGTGGCGCTCACGAGGTTCTTTTTGGGACTCGCAGAATAGGATGGCATGAGCGAAGTCCTCCTCATCCTCCTCGCACAGAGGGCAGAGGGGAGAGGGGTCCTCAGTGAACCAGGAGGGGTGGGCAGAGAGGTAACTCTTGCCCGATCGCATTTGGTGTATCCTCTCTGCTATGAATCTTCCCGGACCCATGAACGGGTGAGGTGAAAGGGACACGGGGTAGGGGTATGAGAGAGGGGGAGGGAACTGATTGTTCCAGTCCTTCACCAGGGCCGATCTGATCCTCAAGTTGGCCGAGCGGCAGGAGGGGGTGTCGTTCTTTATCGGGAGGCAGGACGGCGGGCGGAGGTCAGGCGCAGCCAGCGGAATGGGGCCGCAGGGTTGGATGAACGGGAGGGTGCGGTGCGCAATCGCGTCTATGGGAAGGTGTTTCCGTATTGGTGGGGATGGGACAGGAGATTGCAAGGAGAGGGGAGCGTAGACTGAGTTTAAGCCCCTTGTGTGATGACGATGGTCGTCCAGGGCCCTGAAAGGAGAAGAGGTTGGAAACGTGGGGTGGAGCCTTGCAGTCGCCGGATAGGCCTCCCGTGGGAGGCAGACGAGCCAGACTGCTGCCAGCCTCTGTCGGTGGCATATCAAGAGGGGCATGGGGGGCAGGGCCGACTCGCAGGCGAGGGTGCCGATAGGTGTTGAGGAGAAGCAGTTTGTTACCCATCTCTGGACCGATCGCCAGAAGGCGGACATCCGGTCGAGGAGGGTAAGGCTTGGGGAAAAGAGGTCCGCACCGTATAGGAGGATCGGGGAGATCAAGGAGGAGGCCAACCGGTGGCATAAAAAGGGGGGTAGGCCCTGGCCAGGAATCGAAAGTCTCTTGATCGTCGCGAAGGCACCTTGGGCCAGTCCAAGTCTCCTCACGAAGTGGGAGGTGGTACCTCTTGTACCTGAAGTGGAGGAGGGCTCAAACCAGTACCCCAGCCATCTAACCAGCTTGGATGGTCGGAAAACAAGGTCGTCCAGTAGGACCGGGATGGGGGGGGACGGATCTTCTGAGAGGGGGTTTCCCAGTGCATCAACTCTGTCTTTGGAATCGAGAAGGACAGACCTAGCCTGCCAGCCTTTCGCTGGAGGACCTTGGTTATGCCCTGTAGCCTTTGGATGTTCCTGCAGTAGGAACCCGCGGCCACCATGACAGCGAAGTCGTCCACATAGGAAAGGATGAGGCCCCTAGGGACCGGGAAATGGAGGGTCGCGACGTAGATCACGAAGAATAGGGGGGAGATCGGTGAGCCCTGGGGGGTACCAACCGAGACCGGTGAGAATACTTGAGGCGCCCCCAGGAAAATCAGGCGGCATGTGCGGCGGTGAAGGAAAGACCTTATCCATGAGACCAGATAGGGGTCGACCGCCTTAGTGGCGAGCCTGTTGCCAAGCAGTGGGGCTGAGACATTGTCAAAGCCCCCTTTGATATCTAGGAAGAGGGTCGAGACCTTGAGTTTGGGGCGCATAAACAGCTGCACCTGGTGAGAGAGGGTGGCCGCAGCATCGAAGGTGCTCAGACCGTGGAGTGATCCAGTTTGGTTGGGGGAGAGAAGACCCTGGAAGCGAGCTTGGGCCGAGAGTCGGTTCGCCATCACTCTCTCAAGAATTTTTGAGACTGTCTGTAGGAGGACAATGATACGAAATGAGGCGGGGATGTTGTAAGAGGGTTTCCCAGGCTTATCCAGCACTATGCCGCTGGCCTTTTTCAGGGAGGCTGGGTGGTGACTGTATCTAACTAGGGGGCTCAGGAGGGAGGTTAGAATCGGGGGGTTGATCAAGTGGACTGTTTTCCTGACAGAGTAGGGGATCTGGTCTGGTCCAGGGGCGGAGGACGTGGAGGACTTCCGAAGGGCCGTTGATATTTCTTGAGACGACAGCTCTGGGACGTCCCTGAACTCGCGTAGGATGCTGGGAGGTGGGGAGGACCCTTTCTCGGGAAAGAAGTAGCCGAGGAGTGCCTGGTTTATCTCGTTGGGGCTCCTGGCCCCTGGAATCTGGGGGAATCTGTCGGGTGGCCTGCCAAAGGCGAACCTCTTAGCTGTCCACAGTGTTTGTGGGTTTGCTGTTTAGAGGAAGTTTTTCCCGTAATCGTTCTTGACCTTCTTTATAGCCTTGAAGTACAGTAGGTGTGCTTCCCTACACAATCTTGGGGAGGAGGGGAGGGGGTCCTTGCGGGCTGACGCCTATTTACACAGCTTTTTTTTTCTTTTTCTTTTTTTTTTTCTTCTTTGTATCTTCACATATTCTTTGTTTACGGTACAAGAACTTGCATGCAGCGCTAGCTATGGCATAAAGAAAAACCTTAATCTCAAAAAACCCGCAGTAACAAAAGAAACAATCGCACCAAACTATAAAAGCCTCCTAAGTGTGTCCGATAGCCAACACCAAATCCCTAAGGAACTAAAACAATAAAATGCACAATCATGACGAAAAATAATAAAATCCGGCACCCTTAAACCAAGGAAAAATAAAAAAGGAAAAACAAAAGAGCCATCCCCCCTCAGGGGGCGAACCCATGTATCGGCAGGGCAGACCCGTCGGTGTCTGACGAAGCCGGAGGGTCCCGTGCTGCCGGGGGCATTCCCGGGGGGAAACCTGTTGCCGTGACGTTTATGTATCTGGCGAGGGAGTGAAGAGTGGAGGAGTTTGACCAGAGGGGGCTGTCTTTTGCGACCGCGGTGAGCCCTCGGAGGTGGCGCTCACGTGGTATCATGCGGGACTTGCAGGACAGGATTGCATGGGCGAAGTCCTCCTCGCCCTCCTCGCAAAGGGGGCAAAGGTGGGAGGGGTGCTCAGTGAACCAGGAGCGGTGGGCAGCGAGGTAGCTCTTGCCCGACCGCATTTGGTGTATTCTTCCCACTATAAACCTCCCGAGACCCATGAAGGGGTGGGGCGAGAGGGACACTCGGTAGGGGTAGGGCGGAGGAGGCGGGAATTAATCGTTCCAGTCTTTGACTAAGGCCGACCAGACTTTCATCTTTAACGACCTATAGGAGGGGGTTCCATCCCTGATTGGGAGGCAGTCTGGTGGGAGGAGATCCGCGGACGCCACCGGGAGAGGGCGGGAGGCGGGGATGAAAGGGAGGGTGCGGTGTGCAATCGCGTCGATGGGGAGGTGCTTCCTTATTGGTGGAGAGGGGACCGGGGATTTCCAGGAGAGGGGAGCGTAGACCGAGGTCAGGCCCCGCGTGTGGTGTCGGTGGTCCTCAGTGGACCTGAAGGGGGACGAGGTCGGGAACGTGGGGTGGAGCCTTGCAGTCGCCGGATTAACCTCCAGCGGGAGGCGGACAAGCCGCACGGCTGCCAGCCTTTGCTTGTGGCGTATCAAGAGGGGCATAGGGGGCAGCGTCGATTCGCAGGCGAGGACTCCAACGGGAGTTGAGGAGAAGCAGTTCGTCACCCACCTTTGGACAGCCCGCCAGAACACTGACATTAGGTCGAGGAGGGTGAGGCTTGGGGAGAAGAGGTCCGCTCCATACAGGAGGATAGGGGAGATCAAAGAGGAGGCCAGACGCTGGCAGAGAAAGGGAGGAAGGCCCTTGCCAGGCCGCGAAAGTCTTTTGATTGTGGCAAAGGCACCCTGGGCTAACCCGAGCCTCCTGACAAAGTGGGAAGAGGTGCCTCTCGTACCTGAGGTGGAGGAGGGCTCGAACTAGTATCCAAGCCAGTGGACCAGTTTGGAGGGGGGGAAGACAAGGTCATCAAGCAGTACCGGGATGGGTGGGGGGGGGACTTTCTGAGAGGGGGTTTCCCAGTGCATCAACCCCGTCTTCGGGATCGAGAAGGAGACGCCTAGCCTACCAGCTTTCTTCTGGAGGACCCTGGTGGTTCCTTGCAGACTCTGTACGTTCCTGCGGTAAGAGCCCGATGCTACCGTGACAGCGAAGTCGTCGACATAGGAGAGGATAAGGCCCCTGGGGACCAAGAAGTGAAGGGATGAGACGTAGATCACAAAGAGGAGGGGGGAGATTGGGGAGCCCTGGGGGGTCCCAACCGAGACCGGTGAGAAGACTTACGGAGCCCCGTGGAAAGCCCGGCGACAGGTTTGGTCGCGGAGGAAAGACCTTATCCACGAGACTAGGTAGGGGCTGACCGCCTTGGTGGCGAGTCTGCTGCAGAGAAGCGGGGCGGAGACATTATCAAAGCCTCCCTTTATATCCAGGAAGAGGGTCGAGACCTTGAGGCTAAGGCGCATAAACAGTTGGACCTCGTGGGAGAGAGTTGCCGCCGCATCAAAGGTACTCAGGCCGGGAAGGGAACCTGTTTAGTTGGGGGATAGGAGTCCCAGGAAACGGGCCTGGGCCGAAAGCCTGTTCGCCATCACCCTCTCCAGAATCTTAGAGACTGTCTCCAGGAGGACGATTATGCGGAACGAAGCGCGGGTGTCGTAGGAGGGTTTACTGGGTTTATCCAGTACAATACCATTTGCCCTTTTCAGGGAGGAGGGGTGCTGGCCATACCTGACCAAGGGGCCTAGGAGTGAAGTGAGAAGGCTGGGGTTACTCAAGTGGACCTTTTTCCATACAGAGTACGGTATCTGATCCGGGCCAGGGGCGGACGACGAAGAGGACTTCCTAAGAGCGACCGATATCTCCTCTGCCAACAGCTCTGGAACGTCCCTGAATTCCCATCGGATACCCTGAGGGGGCGAAGACCTCTTCTGAGGGAAGAAGTGTTGTAGGAGTGCTTGATTGATCTCGTTGCGGCTCTCAGCCCCGGCGATTCGGGGGAATCTATCAGGTGGTCTACCGAAGGCGAACCTTCTTGCCGTCCACAATGTTTGGGGGTTCGCTGTCTCCAAGAAGTTGCTCCAGTACTCGTTTTTGGCCTTCTTTATGGCCTTGAAGTAGGCGAGTCGCGCCTTCCTGCACAGCTCTCCTATTTACTCAGCTCTAATAGGCCACTTATATAGTTGACCTTCACACCATTGTGACTTACTCCTCCAGTCACATGCCACATATTACTCACAACTCATGAGTCATATCAAAACATCTTAAACTAGTGACATGACCAAAGTCGGCACATGCAAGAAGACTAGGACCTCTAATGAGGTCATGTGCGAAACATAACATATCATCATAACCATATCATATGACTAAAGTGGTCGTATGTACGGACCCAATAAGGTCCAATGTGGTCATATGCAAAACATAACATACCTATGACTCATAACTAGGAGTCATGTAAAAACCTCGGGCTCGCTAGGCCACATTCGTGACATTCACCTAGTTCATCGCTTCTTTCATGCAAAGAACCTAATACCGAATACATAATTGTCGATTTGAAGTCTTCGCTGTTGAGGACATGGGTGCTCATTCAGAAAGGGCAAGCACTTGGAGTCCAGAGCAAGCGTAAGTAGATGCAGATGATGAGAAAAACAATAGACCCCTAAACGATTGGGGAAATCATTGAAGGTATACCAGTGGTAGGAGAGAGGAGAAACAAGACCTTGAATCCATGTATAGGGCATTCTGCGACATACCTTTCTGTTCTGACTGCGAGGAATGGAAACCCAAAACAAAGACTTACAGTGGCTTACCATGCAGCAGTCTACCGGTGGTCCAAATATGATCAATACTGATGATGATCACCAGAACAAAGATAATCATTTACAACATCCCCGGCTTGATGTCTGAGTACTCTAAGCACGCTTCAAACAGGCTGAACATTGTCCCACCTCCAGTTGTGAATGTCATGACTCTATGTGCCTTGAACATCATCTCCACGAACATCTCTATAGCGGCCTTCTTGCATACTAGAATGAGGTTTTGGTAGTAGAACTACCCTCTCTATCTCACAAAGAATTGAGAACTCGATAAAGTATATGAGACTCTTAATGAGGAGAAGGAGATAATAATGTTAGGAATGGTCGCAGATGTACGGGATATAGTCCACTCTGGGGATGATTTGAAAAAGATTTGGTTTCAACGGAGGATCACGGGATATTGCAATGACACTATTTACCCGATACCGAATGATTCCAACTAGAATTCATAAAACGTAATTATGCAACATTGCACAATATGTGAAGGTAAACTCTATACCACTCCCAGGTGAGGCGAGCGTGGCCTATATATCCAGCGAGGGAATGGTGTACGTGGAGAAATACTGAGAAAGCGGATAATACTGGGAATGTATAATGCAGAATACTATTACGCTATTCGAAACCTACTGTATAAAATGGAATACATCTCTGGGCCAGAGATGATGAAACATATCCCGCACTATGTTCAACAGTGTGGCATATACTAACCAAACCGACAATAGTCTACATTGCCCACGTGCAATACCTTATCTCTTCGCTTTCCGTCTATGATATTGTGGAGCTATGCGCTTGATTATAGCGGGTCTTTCAGGAAGCGGAGAGGATGCGATTCGGTATTGATATAGAGGACCAAGTCGTTAGTTGCAGTAGGCTAATATAAACATCGAGGAACGCAACTGCGATTTCAATGATGGACTTATTTTGGCATCATTACTTAATGCCTCATATCATACCTTCATGAGTGGTTAGCAAGGTGGACCTCCAGTTTACCTCCCATTTTCGGAAATAAACCAAAAATACCAGCGCAGTTGAACATCATATGGCTACACCAGGCCACAAGGAGGCCAACGGGCAAGCAGAGCAGAAGATTGGGGAATTTAAAACAGCAGTACAAAGTGTGGTTAATGCCTTCCTAACAACCTGGTGAAAGTCCCTCCCTGAAGTGACCACTAACTCGAATGTGGGTTGCTCTGACGCAATTGGAATTTCCCTACACAAAGATATTTCCGGACAAGAATACCCAGTCTACGATATCTACAAAGTCAACTCGGTGAAAGTATCCCCATCTGGTGATTAAGATGATTGACCACAAGACATCATGAATACAGTTTACCAAGTATTGCCATTGGCTAGATCAAGATTCAATGTAATGGTAGCTACGAGGAGGTATCCACCGAAACTGGTCTAAATTGGTGATATGATTATGGTTTTCGGAGACCACCTTGGGTTGCAATCTCGAAGATCTGAGCAGCTCCCGCCCCACTGGCGCCGCACATTTACAGTACTCGAGTTTGATGAAAACAAAGAACTATACAGTTGGAGTAAAGGTATGGATATATCTTGGGATGAAATGAGTTTTCTATTGGTCCGTAGTCAAACCTTACCACTCTAATCACCATTTTCAGTTCACAGGATGAGTATTTGCCCAACTAGAACCTACACCTCACAACTCAGAACCGGAATGAGAATTTAGCGCAGTCCTCGATTACTAGGAGCAAAATAGCTACGGACAATACTTGGTTGGTGGGAAAGTATATGTACTACACGAGAATGGTTAGGAACGGCTGGAAGAGTTTGACCAGATGCTGGATTTGGTTCAAGTATGGTGGAAAAATAACATATTCGGAGATGACTTTTATAAGGTTTTTTCTCAGTATGTTGCTGCATATTATTTAGCTACTAAGGATGGCCTTGAGAGCAATTCAGATATACTTCTAGTTGATACAGGATTTTGGAATCCTCATTTGAATTGTCATTATGATAGCAAGGATTAGGAATTTTCTTGCGACGTTTTGAAATAAGACTTTTATTTTATTTTCACTACTAAAGCAGTACTGGTTAATGGTTTTGGATTTCCGGTATCTATTGATACTGCTTGGGTTTCGAATTTGATGGAGCACATGAGGTATGCCTCTAGCGTCTTAGTATAAGGTTTAATACTCTGTATGGTTTGTGTTTGCTTGTGACTATCTGTTTGATGCTCTATATCTGTTGAGTTTAATTGCGTACATCGGTTTGTTACTCTATATGTTTCATGTTTTGTTTCAACTCTACCATTTTGGAGCCTTACATATTATGAGAATGAGGTTCCAGGTAGCCTAAGAAGTGTCTTTAAGCCCAGTTATTTGTCTTGCTAGAAGAGGCAGACTTCGGCAGATAAACTTTTAATATTCTTGCTTGAATTTTTGTACCTCTAGTTTGCGTTGAGAATCTTTAGTTTGAGATCCGCCAAAGGTCTCAGGGACTTCACTAGTAGCGATGCCATATGAAGTCTATTTAACCACCTTAGTTGAAGCTTGCAGACTTTTAATTCCCTGGTTGCCACCATCGGCAAAGAACAAAGCACATGAACCTTACATTTACAGTATCTCCTGTGTGGCGGTTATATTCTCCCTGGTTGCCGATAGATTCACTCTCTGTAAAACAGCTTACAGCTTTATCAGAATACTTGTAATAAATTGATCAAAAACGGAAACCTCATCTGATGTCAATCACCTGCAGGAGCAGCAATAATATTCTTGTCTAAACCAGGGGGCAGATTATTCCTAGTTGTGGACTACCATGATATAAATAAGATTACCATCCTGCATAAACATTCTGTTCCATTGATATTGAAAGCCTGTGACCAAGTACCTGGCGCAAAGATCTCCACCCCATTAGATCTTAAAGAGAGTTAGCACCTGATCAGAATCAAGGAGGGGGATGAATGGAAAATGGCTTTCAGAAGAAGATATGTATACAAGGAATATAAGGGGATGCCTTTTGGATTAGTTGATGTGCCTGCAACTTTCTAACATATATTGAACAAATGTCTTAAGGAATACTTATATTTGAGAGTCATGTGTTACCTAAACGAGATTCACATATATTCAGAGGACGAAAATGAACAGATTGCAGCTGTTGAAAGGGTTTTATAAGGTCTATCAGATTTTCACGCAGTAGTATCGCTAAAAAGGTCTCACATCTATACCACATAGGGAGAATTCGGCCACCATATTTTCTCAGTTCATGGAGTGTCCATTAGCACCTAAACGGTATAATCCAAGATCATTTGTAAACCTCCTGAGTCAGATACATATATACAAGTCTTTATCAGATTCCAAAACCTCTACCACATATTCATTAAAAACTTAATGACTATGGCCTAACCAATACCAGAAATATTACAGGGCAATGTAGCCAATTTTAAATGCGGAGTGAACCAGAACATGGCTTTTAAGGAACTAAAGCACGGCTTCACCACAGCTCCAATATACCACCACTGGTTTCCAGAAAAGTAAACAGTAGTAGGGACCAAGGCTGGTAATTGGGAACACGGTTGTGTCCTTGCACAATAGTTTGAGAAAAATCTACAACTTGTATTCTTCCATGCAAGAAGGCTAAACCTCGAGAACCACAATTACAACATCCACAACAAGGAACTTGTCAAAAACGGGGAACTATTTTAAGAATAGAGACATTTCTGCGTTGCAATTGAAAATCCAATTATCTTTTGAGTAGATCAAGAATGCCTACAATACTTCCTCACATCAGAAGGCGGGAGTGACCATCAAATTCGATGGACTCCGAGGTTACGATAATATAATATTTGACTTGTATTTTGACTTGGCACAATAGGCAGAAAGCCTAGGGCATTAAGCCTATAATCAAAGTACCCTCCATAAGAGTGAGCTATGCATCTTTAAAAGAAAATATTGATACCACAAGGTTTTTTGTTACAACTAGTAGCCACAGTAGGTAATAAGGGATGTGGCAGAGATGGGGAAAAGGATTTGGATTGGGAACCTGAAAGAGGTAGAAAGGAACGTGTAATTTGGGTTAAGGGATTGAGCAAAATGGCATCCCTGTTAACAAAAGGCTCAAGAATTGTGTCCGGACATGACCTGTAGGGCAATAGAGGATAATGTTCTCCAAAAGTCTAGACAAGGATTAACGAGGGCAGAAGAGTCATAGGGCTACACGAAGGAACTTGCAGAAGATTTTATCCCAGAAGCGGTAAAGTAGTACATAGTGGAATCTCCATTGGAGCGAGAGTAATCGTCAGCAATTATACCAGCCAACTCCACGTCACACATTTGAACTATAAATAAATGGACTGCCAGATAGGAATGGACGATTCCATAGGTCAGCTGGTAGTAGAAGAAATTCGTACCTCTGACATGATGGAAGTAGATGATTTGGAAAATACAGAATAGGGGCGGCCGGATTTTGAAGCTCTGATATAGTAAGAAGATCCCTGTTTGTGAATGAACAGGAACCGATTATTAGTTACAGGAAGGAATCAGCTAAAGACATTATACCTTGGTATGAAATTTCATAACTACCGTAAAAGAGTCTAATACCGGAAGCTATTATCCCACAAAAGGGAGTGAAGTAATTGATTCCTGAGTTTTCAAGCTTGATACTGGCAGCAAGTGGGATGGACACAGCCTGAAGCCAGTGGAGGGAAGAACTCTTGATGCTACGCAGTGAAGGTGGAGATTTCTACTACAATTCGCCCTTAACCAACTATTTATTCTACTATAAGTAGATCCTGTTTTTACAAAATAAGCGAGCCCTATAAACCAAGATCACAGAAGTATGGCAGGATGAAAAAGTTGACCGAAATGTGAGACACAAGAGATCCTTAGTGATAACTATGTAGTACTTCTACCAGATGTGACTTGCGGAATGGAGTAATGACTACATATTATTGGGTGATGAATGGCAACGAAACCTAACACCTGAACACATGGTATACCCATTCTTGCAACCATTGCAAATAGCGTACCCAGTATGTGGGTCTATGTGACTGGACTTTTTCCGATTACAAATGGGGTCACATCGACGAAATGAAATAAGCGTTAGTCTTGATCGATTCACTAACATGGCACAATTGATTGGACTATAGATATGAGCTACTGCCAAAGCAATCACAAACACATTCCTGAAAGTTGTACAGAGGCTTCATGGCCTATCAACCAAAATCATGCTGGATATGGACTCAAAGTTTACGTGAGAATTGGGAGAATTGCTTTTCAGGCTGCAGGAAATTGAGGGAAGTATGTCAGCAGGATAGCATCCTCAAACTTATGGATAAAGGGAATGTACCAAGGAAGTACAGGAAATGATACCTGCACAGCTTTCCTAACAGTGATCTGGATGACGGGTATCAGTTACTATTACAAGCTAAACATGCTTATTACCACTCTGCAACCAATACGGCCAGGATGTCGCCATTGTACGTGAAAGACTAAGTGCTTGCACCGAAAGAGTCGATGCAGGACAGAAAAGGTTAAAATCGCAAGCCTAACACTGTATGTGAACTGGATTAACGTAATAGGTGAACAAGCACCAGATTCACTAGGAGAGGCCAGTGAAGGAAGGTCAAAAATCAAGAAGGAGAATGCTAAACGCTATCGGAGCTTCAAACTCACTGACAAAGTCATGTTAAACATAAAAAAACTTTAGTGCCCCACAGAAATGAGAACAGCGAAGCCCAAGATTGACTGGGCTTTACAAATCTTCAAAAGGTGAGGATGACCAGCCTTGTATCGCAATATTTGCGATACATGTAATGTTTATACAGTATTCCTTGTCAGGTTAATAGACTCCTGTCGTGAATTGCTTTCTACCAATCATCAGTAAGCCACCAAAGAACTGGATTACCATAACAGTGATCGGCCAGGGGAGGATGAAAAAATACTAAGAACTGAGATTCGTTGTTGTAGGAAAAGTAGACCTGGAGCTATCAAGAAAAGTGATACCTGCATTTCTTGATGAAATGGCAAATGTATTCTGAAGATGAGAACCCATGGGGGCCAGCCACTGATGTGGATAATATGGAGGAAGTTGCATGGAACTTTCAAAATAAAAATTCAGCCATGGCCGGAACGGCAGGTGTAATATAGAGAGGAAAAGGTTTTCCTAGTGTGGCAAAGTGAACAGGGAAGAATTTTTCCCTAACCACAACAAGTCTTAAAATGTCTATAGAAAATTATATAAAAAGATAGAAATGCATGCGAGGCCCATACATCCTCCGTCTCCTCTACACACCCGGCGATTGAAATCAACCCTCAACGCTAGGTATCCACGAACCTTCCACCCCACCTCTCCTCCCACGATGGCTTCGGCCTAGGAGTGACGGCCATCTCCCTCCTCTCCCCACTGTCCTCCTCTGCTCTTTTAAGCGTCAAGGCTCTCCTTCCTCAGGGTTCCGGTACTGCTTTTCTGCTGCCCGTTCTCGCGCCTTTCCTCGCTTAGCGGGGCCCCTCCTCACGGTCGGCGACCGCTCGCTTCCCATGCTTCAGACGGCTGGGAACACGGTTTCTGCGGTACGCGAGGACTACTCTTTAGGCCTGATGGTCGACCTCGCTCCTCTCCTTCCTTGGGGACCTCTCTTCTTCGTTTCCGTTTGGCGTTGGCTGTGGTGGACGCCCGTCTCCCTGTGTGCACGAGCACCGTGGGGGAACGCCTCGGCTAGTAACTTCGGGGCCTGTCTCGCTTGGAGATTTGGCCATACCCTCCTAGTCTTACGGTTCAAGTTGGGAATACTCTTGTTGGAGACCGCCTAGTAGGACACGAACACGATTACCGAGAGTTGACACGGTCGCGTTCGGTTTCCGGCCCGTTCTGGCGGTTGGATCGGCTTGCACCCTACTGCTACATCCTTCCTCGGCTAGCACCCTACTGCTCCACCCGCTCCTGCCGCAGCCCACAGGCGGCCCCCTTTCTCGGTTACGTCGCGTTCCGGGATAACTTCTACGGTTTTCTGCTGCCAGCGCGTATATCTGGCATGGTTGTTGTGGGACTCACCCTGGTGCGAGTTTTCTTTTGTTTTTTCCGAGATGTTCCGGGCGGTTACCTTCTTATGTTTTCCTGCTTTTCTCTTAGTTAGGCTTCTCCTATTCTCTGAGTTCGCTTGTGAGGTAGGGACGGGTTTTTCTTTGGGGCGAGATGTGCGGTTAGGCCCATACCAGAGGGTCTTGGAGATACGGTCGGGCCGGGCGGAGGGAGGTTATAGGTTATCTTCTATACAATAGCTAGCGCTGCATGCACGGTTCTTGTACCTTAAACTAAGCAATCACGTGATGAGAAAAAAAAAAAAAGAAAAAAAAAAAAGCCTGCGAGGCCCATACTGGTAGGCAGGAGCTCAAGTTGCCCATATGGAAATCTGAGATGGGTGCACTTACCTCACTGTAGTGGCACTGCGTACAGACACTCAATTTACCTAAATGCCAACATACTGCTCAGTCCCTCTTATCTGTCTCACATATTATGCGGGAAATTTGGGGACTGGTGTCTAGTCAATAAAATATCACATCAGTGAAAGTCAAATGATGATGGCATATACGTCACTGCCGGCCATCCGACCTCATGCAATTTATATGTTATTTGGGAGCAGACCTTGGATGACATCTGGGACGTGGAATGGAAGAAGCCAGTAGGAGGCTAAGCGAGGTTGAAGGCTACCAAGTTAGGCTACCTAAACTATGGGCCAAATGTGATGGGACATTTTTGGTAAAATACTCCAAGAGGATGTCCCTGTAGTAGAGGCTAATGAGGACATATGGAATCCACGCATATCCTTCTCAGATGATATCTATGTTGGTTGGTCCTGACAACTGGACCCCTCTACAGAAGCTGGCAGACCAAGTAGATGCATGCTCAGAAAAGAAAATCTAGACAAGTCAGAAAGCCTCAAGATCTTAACACATTGGCTCGGACGTGCCATTGGCACTAGGGGGCCTGCCAAGTAGCCGCTGACTTGGTGAATAAAGAGACTACCAGAAATCCAGTCAACGAGACTAATCTAATATAAATACGATATATAGGCAATACAGTTGATGACCACGGTTTGGTATAAAAAATACCACTGTCATTTCAAGGTAGAAATTCTATTACTAACTGTGAAAGGATGTAATAAGTTTCAGGATTGCAAGATGCTCGCACTTATAAGATTTGAAACCTTTACTTATTACTACTAGATTAGGACTGGGGAGGTAGGGTAGTCAGAAGTAGTCTTCAAAATCTCTGATACGAGATATCAATATCAAAGTACCTGCTGAGCTTTTGGGATATTATCACATAATGGTGAACAGATCTTATTAGTCTGAAATCCTTTAAAACATATATTTTTTCTTGATCCATTTTATAAAGATGAGCCTCTACCAACACGTTCTCCAACCAGAGATTTTGGCCTTCATTCCTCTGTGGTTTCAATAGGAAAGTGGTTCTCTTGATGCAGTGAATGGAGGTACATGTTTATATTTGGGAAAAAGAACAAGGGAGAGGATTGGAGAAAGCTAGATGGTCCAGAGCAGGTTGGGTAAGAAGAAGAGGTAGTGACCAAGATGACTTACCAAGAAGAGCATGAAGCACTGGGACACCTCTGGCCTGCTTACTAGCAAAACAACAGCGAGAGTGATGACTTAATAATGCTCAAAGTTCTGCAAGACGGGCTCTTTGAAACCTGCCTGACCTTGAAGTCAACAAAGTATGATACCAACCAGCAGCCACAGAAACCGCAGGTGAAAAGACTTTCAAACTAATCTATTGGTACTTAAGTGGATAGTTCTTTTGCTGGTCTTTTGGCAACTCCAGGGACTATGTTACGTTCACCGACAATTGTACACAATACGCAGGGGCTTTTGCTATTGCAGCCAAGTTTTATACCATCAAGGCATTTGCACTGTTTATCACGAATTCACCAAGCCAGGATAACGCTATTGTAACTGGTACTGGTTACTGGTTTAGGATTTTCATGTACCAGTTGATATTGTTTGAGTTTTGAATATGTTTCAGGAAACGAGGTGTGCCTCTAGCCTGATAGTATAGGGTTTGATACTCTATATGTTTTATGTTTGGTTTCGAGTATCGGTTTGATACTCTATATGTTTTATGTTTGGTTTCGAGTATCGGTTTGATACTCTATATGTTTTATGTTTGGTTTCGAGTATCGGTTTGATACTCTATATGTTTTATGTTTGGTTTCGAGTATCGGTTTGATACTCTATATGTTTTATGTTTGGTTTCGAGTATCGGTTTGATACTCTATATGTTTTATGTTTGGTTTCGAGTATCGGTTTGATACTCTATATGTTTTATGTTTGGTTTCGAGTATCGGTTTGATACTCTATATGTTTTATGTTTGGTTTCGAGTATCGGTTTGATACTCTATATGTTTTATGTTTGGTTTCGAGTATCGGTTTGATACTCTATATGTTTTATGTTTGGTTTCGAGTATCGGTTTGATACTCTATATGTTTTATGTTTGGTTTCGAGTATCGGTTTGATACTCTATATGTTTTATGTTTGGTTTCGAGTATCGGTTTGATACTCTATATGTTTTATGTTTGGTTTCGAGTATCGGTTTGATACTCTATATGTTTTATGTTTGGTTTCGAGTATCGGTTTGATACTCTATATGTTTTATGTTTGGTTTCGAGTATCGGTTTGATACTCTATATGTTTTATGTTTGGTTTCGAGTATCGGTTTGATACTCTATATGTTTTATGTTTGGTTTCGAGTATCGGTTTGATACTCTATATGTTTTATGTTTGGTTTCGAGTATCGGTTTGATACTCTATATGTTTTATGTTTGGTTTCGAGTATCGGTTTGATACTCTATATGTTTTATGTTTGGTTTCGAGTATCGGTTTGATACTCTATATGTTTTATGTTTGGTTTCGAGTATCGGTTTGATACTCTATATGTTTTATGTTTGGTTTCGAGTATCGGTTTGATACTCTATATGTTTTATGTTTGGTTTCGAGTATCGGTTTGATACTCTATATGTTTTATGTTTGGTTTCGAGTATCGGTTTGATACTCTATATGTTTTATGTTTGGTTTCGAGTATCGGTTTGATACTCTATATGTTTTATGTTTGGTTTCGAGTATCGGTTTGATACTCTATATGTTTTATGTTTGGTTTCGAGTATCGGTTTGATACTCTATATGTTTTATGTTTGGTTTCGAGTATCGGTTTGATACTCTATATGTTTTATGTTTGGTTTCGAGTATCGGTTTGATACTCTATATGTTTTATGTTTGGTTTCGAGTATCGGTTTGATACTCTATATGTTTTATGTTTGGTTTCGAGTATCGGTTTGATACTCTATATGTTTTATGTTTGGTTTCGAGTATCGGTTTGATACTCTATATGTTTTATGTTTGGTTTCGAGTATCGGTTTGATACTCTATATGTTTTATGTTTGGTTTCGAGTATCGGTTTGATACTCTATATGTTTTATGTTTGGTTTCGAGTATCGGTTTGATACTCTATATGTTTTATGTTTGGTTTCGAGTATCGGTTTGATACTCTATATGTTTTATGTTTGGTTTCGAGTATCGGTTTGATACTCTATATGTTTTATGTTTGGTTTCGAGTATCGGTTTGATACTCTATATGTTTTATGTTTGGTTTCGAGTATCGGTTTGATACTCTATATGTTTTATGTTTGGTTTCGAGTATCGGTTTGATACTCTATATGTTTTATGTTTGGTTTCGAGTATCGGTTTGATACTCTATATGTTTTATGTTTGGTTTCGAGTATCGGTTTGATACTCTATATGTTTTATGTTTGGTTTCGAGTATCGGTTTGATACTCTATATGTTTTATGTTTGGTTTCGAGTATCGGTTTGATACTCTATATGTTTTATGTTTGGTTTCGAGTATCGGTTTGATACTCTATATGTTTTATGTTTGGTTTCGAGTATCGGTTTGATACTCTATATGTTTTATGTTTGGTTTCGAGTATCGGTTTGATACTCTATATGTTTTATGTTTGGTTTCGAGTATCGGTTTGATACTCTATATGTTTTATGTTTGGTTTCGAGTATCGGTTTGATACTCTATATGTTTTATGTTTGGTTTCGAGTATCGGTTTGATACTCTATATGTTTTATGTTTGGTTTCGAGTATCGGTTTGATACTCTATATGTTTTATGTTTGGTTTCGAGTATCGGTTTGATACTCTATATGTTTTATGTTTGGTTTCGAGTATCGGTTTGATACTCTATATGTTTTATGTTTGGTTTCGAGTATCGGTTTGATACTCTATATGTTTTATGTTTGGTTTCGAGTATCGGTTTGATACTCTATATGTTTTATGTTTGGTTTCGAGTATCGGTTTGATACTCTATATGTTTTATGTTTGGTTTCGAGTATCGGTTTGATACTCTATATGTTTTATGTTTGGTTTCGAGTATCGGTTTGATACTCTATATGTTTTATGTTTGGTTTCGAGTATCGGTTTGATACTCTATATGTTTTATGTTTGGTTTCGAGTATCGGTTTGATACTCTATATGTTTTATGTTTGGTTTCGAGTATCGGTTTGATACTCTATATGTTTTATGTTTGGTTTCGAGTATCGGTTTGATACTCTATATGTTTTATGTTTGGTTTCGAGTATCGGTTTGATACTCTATATGTTTTATGTTTGGTTTCGAGTATCGGTTTGATACTCTATATGTTTTATGTTTGGTTTCGAGTATCGGTTTGATACTCTATATGTTTTATGTTTGGTTTCGAGTATCGGTTTGATACTCTATATGTTTTATGTTTGGTTTCGAGTATCGGTTTGATACTCTATATGTTTTATGTTTGGTTTCGAGTATCGGTTTGATACTCTATATGTTTTATGTTTGGTTTCGAGTATCGGTTTGATACTCTATATGTTTTATGTTTGGTTTCGAGTATCGGTTTGATACTCTATATGTTTTATGTTTGGTTTCGAGTATCGGTTTGATACTCTATATGTTTTATGTTTGGTTTCGAGTATCGGTTTGATACTCTATATGTTTTATGTTTGGTTTCGAGTATCGGTTTGATACTCTATATGTTTTATGTTTGGTTTCGAGTATCGGTTTGATACTCTATATGTTTTATGTTTGGTTTCGAGTATCGGTTTGATACTCTATATGTTTTATGTTTGGTTTCGAGTATCGGTTTGATACTCTATATGTTTTATGTTTGGTTTCGAGTATCGGTTTGATACTCTATATGTTTTATGTTTGGTTTCGAGTATCGGTTTGATACTCTATATGTTTTATGTTTGGTTTCAAGGCTACCATTTTGGAGTCTATTATGTTATGAGAACAAGGCTCTCGGTAGCCTAGGAAGTGTATTTAAGAACTGCTATTCTTCTCGTTAGAAGGAGCAGACTTCGGCAGACAGAGTTTTCGATATACTTGGTTGAACAGTTACTCTCTTCAGTTCGCTTCAAGAATCTTTAGTTTAAGACCTACCAAACATCTCGGAGACTTCAGTAGTTGCGATACAGTAAGAAGTCTGTTCAACAACCTTGGCTAAAGCCTCCGGACTTTGATTCGCTAGTTACCGCCTTGGTACAGAACAAAGCCCGTTAACCCTACGATTACCGCATCTCCCGAGCGAGGCGGTTACAGCTATGATGGAAGCAGGTGGAACAAATAATGGCGAAGAATATGTCTGTACAGAAAGGTGGTTATTGCTAGACAAGTAGGGAATGATCGATGACAAAACCCATACTTATTTCCCTTAATCTAATAGTCTTGCCATGTGGTATAATAGGACATTAATCACATTAACATATTGTCTGCTAATATGACTACAGCCCTGACTATTGGGTAGAGGAATCACAATTGCAGTAGACCTAATGAACACCGTCCCTAAGCGATCTCAAGGAACTGCAACCCACCACGAATCTCTTTACCACCAACCGCTATTAATAAACCATCTCCATCATTTGAGGACCAAATACTTGGTCCATATAACCAGAGAAACACACAAACCTGGAACAAAGTTACAGCCCAAAGGGATAGAAATATCCCTTGTTGGATACAATATTTCCAACTAAATATACCGCATATGAATCCCTATACAGCACAAGATATCTCAAACGGGACTGATTCACTAGAGATATAAAACAATAGCAGAGTCCACTGCATCAGAATCATAGCCTGAAGCACAAACCTATAGAAATATCTCCCCGCCACCTTTTCATACTCTAGATAATCTAGCGGAATGGTATGAAAAATAATTACAGAACCAAAACTAACCAGCAAAATACATCCTTCTCTACTATGAGAAAAACCATCATGTCTATAATGAAACCTCTACACAAGCAGCAATCCTGGAACTACCTGAACAGTCGGAGCAAGCGGAGTAACCAACTACATCATGCATTTGATCTGGAAGACCTATGACTCAACTCTAGTACTATGGCAGAAATGTAATAGCACAATTAAAGAGGATCCTATCACATATTACCAAGTGATTTGCAGCTCATTTCACAAGTGTTGAACTCCAGCAAAGGACAATGGTAGAATGGCACTGCAGAAGAATAGAACTTTCTAAGAAGAAGATAAGTGAGGGGGAGTGAAAAATGTGTATTAGTTAGTAAGTATACAAAACAAAGCAAAACGCTGACTGTACACAGGAAAGATACTGTGCAAGTTCTGCAACTAAAGGTTACTCACAGGTACCATGGTTCAATGTCGAAAACACCTGCACACCAGTTACTGATTATAAATCTCTTCTATTCTGGGTGGCAGTCTAGGCCAGAAACCAAGGGGGACCGCCACAATTTAATGTAAAATCTCCTTTCCTTTACGCGAACTTGAAAGAAGAAGACTACCGATGGCCGTTACCTGTTTACAGCAACGGAAGCAAAGTATGGTGACTTAACAGATATCTAAATAGACTTAAGCAATTTGCGAATGAATGATATACTCTCCTGGCCCGATACTTAATTTCTAGTCTTTGCAATACGCTGCCTAGATGCATGCGTGTTTGTTCGCAATCAATGGGATATTTACTCATCAGTTTATGCTGATGTCATCGCCAGATACAGGGCCTAACCCTACACCCCCACTTCCAAAACACAAGACCTGAAAATGTCATTTCGAGATTACGTCCTTGGGGTAACCTACATTGTGGCTCAGCTGCTGCAGTGTGTATACAAGAGATGGTATTCATCTTATATTCGAATGATACTTCATATCCATACTCGTGAGGTACTTCTACGAAAACTCCCCTTCTACCATCATACTTAAACTGACAGCAATTCAACTATGGAAAGGAACCAAAGAGAAACCGATACATGATCCTTCCTCAAAACAATCAATAATAGTATCCCCAACATATTCAACTTCCGGCACAAGACTCGACCTACCACAAATGCTTTCACCTGTTCAAGCAATTTACTTGCTGTCTCACAGAACATCACCAGGAGGCTGCGAAACATGTGTTGCAGTACATCAATAGTACAACGAACATTGGACTCCACCTCCCTTACACCGCTACCAGCACTATCAATAACTGTTTCGATACCTACTTGGCTGCTTCAATGGATACCCGCCAATGCTTTGCGGGATGCAATGTACCTTTCCATGGTACTTTTATCTCATGCAAATCTGCGGCACTGGGATTGGTCACTATATCAACAACCGGAGTAGAATACATATTGTGTTGTCACATACTGCGGGATGAATTCTATGGTACATCACCTCTCTCCCATGCATCAGCCAAACTATACTGATCAAATTGAATGATGATAGGTGTGTCGTAAATTGAATAGCGCCAAACCTGCTATTGAACGAATGAAGCCCTCATACCAATTCACAATTCCAGAAAATATATAAGGAATCCGCAAAGTTTTGTTCATAGTAGTTGAAATATCATCTTCACAGATTGTGGTGACAGACATACCGAGACTTTACTATAACTGGCACGTCCATAGTTGATAAGATTGTTGAGCTGTACCTTATGTGTGGAAGTCTTCTAATTTCGAATCCCTTTGTTTCATAAATACATTTCTTTTAAAGAACAGATATTTTTCTCGCTTGTTATATTTCTTGTTTACTTGGAGATCAAAAACATTACTACAGCTAAACTAACTACAAGCGGTATTGCGCATATGTTTCAAGATAATCCTGTCATAATTCGATATCTATTTTCTTATTGCATTTGAAGGATGTTGCGGTTATTTTCATTCATGTACTGTGGACATTTTAGAAGGTACATTATGTGCTACTTTTGGCCTTCAAATCTCTGAAACTATTACCTTCTGTATATATTTTATTTACGATTTGGTTGGCAATTTGTGTGGTCAAACCTGTTCGCACTAATATTTCTAACAAGATTTTGCCGCTGTTGTCGTTTCTTCCCTTAAGTATGGGTACGTGTATATATAGCTGATTACCGCTCTGGGTGTTAGAACTAATTAAGTATAAGAACTACTACCAATCTGCCTTCCGCCTGCCATCGTCCATCCCCAAGTGTGCCCTCTGTATATCTTTAATACTTTGGCATATTCTCGTACTCAAGCAATGAAGATTATGCCACTACCTAACAAAAACAAGACAATCTGCTACTCATATTCCAAAAATACTCGCCACTGACTCATCCTCTGATATGTTGACTCTTAGTCATCTGGATATCGGTTATATTCCTACAATGGGGGCGGATTTTTATATACTCCTCTGGACCTGTATACCTTATTGTCTGATGATCCCATTTAGCTTTAGATATCACTTGTATTATATTATGGCCACCTTCACTGGTTTGCTACCCCCACGGTTTATTGATTCTTCAGTGGAATATCTTACTCTATTCCCCTTTCCTACAGTATCCCCAATCTACTTTTCAATGTTGACTAACACCTGCATTCGGGCCCTATGTGATTCTACAAATGTAGATCTCAATCTAATAAAAGTGACCTTTATAGGCCCCTAGAGCCTATTAATTGGCTCTGCTAACACCCTCAGTCTACTCTGGTGCTTTAATGTTAGACTGTAAGTTACTGAATCTGGTCAATGGTCTACGCCCTTCATGACATTCCCCGTCTCAAAGTAACTGGCCACCAGGTCAACAAGATCTTAACCCTCCACCTGCCCTTGATCCTGAATTGTTCACGGTTGAACACATAGGATTTACCAGTTCTCTGGCCCACGACTCTAGAAGACTGGCAATTGCTGCCCGGGCATAATTGAATCACTTCTCAATTTCTTAGGACTGCAATAGTCATTCTCAATGCTGCATTCGGACTCTGCACTCCAGCCGACTCTGATTGAGCAAAGGACGAGAAGAACTCTACTCAATTATGCAACAAACCAGCTCCCCACCTTGAGCTCAACAGTAATCTTCCAACTCTTCTGACTCGTCTTGCGGCATGCTGTCAATCTGCTCATGCCTATTCGGCATTGTCCACCACATGCTTTTGACAAATGTCCCCTGGATCTCAAGTATTCAGTTGGCCCATGTTTGTTTCTGGCATAGAAAACGGTCTTCAGTATATGGCAACAAATCAGTAACCAGGTTATGAATCATATACTACAAGATTTCTAAACTCTCACATCCAACTGCCTGGAGATGAAAGTCACTTGCCTCTTGATTGATTGCCAATTTGTGGTAGCATCATGCATAACTGATTACAGCACATGTTTCGCTAACTGTTTTGCTATTGATCAAGAAAAGAAAATAAGAATGTCTTAATATCAAGAATTTCTTTCCCGAGAAATACTTACCTGCAAGTGTTTGGAGAATCTGCAACCCAACAACTGCAGGTTCAATAGCAAGTTAATTCACAATTGGTAGTAGTCTGAATTCGGCCGTTACTGCATTCATACAAATCTGGTACTCTTCAGTGTTCCACATAAACCTGACCCCTTCCAGCGTGTAATATGCTATACTAGCTATCTGTTGGTGATTTTCAAGAAGTTCCTATTAGCAAAAAATGTAGGTCTTCAGGTGGTATTTTCCGAGTCATTGCCCGCCACAGTCATTTTGGCGTAGAGCGACTTGGTAGTGGTATACACTACATGACCTGAGGCCAACCAAAGTCAATTTTCCAGATACATCAAATGCTACAATAGTCTAATACCTTCAGTATGTTTATGTCTCTCTGCTACATCCAACAAGATTTTGACCAGCTGACTAGTCAATTCAAGACCAGGCTGGACTGGGTTCTTGGTAAAGGTCTAACTAGTAATGAGGGACTTCGCCAAGGTTAGCATCCACTATTTTGTGCATGTTACCACATTATGCCATGACTTACTATACAACCAGTCATTAGGCACTGGGGTGGCTAGAGGATGAGCCAGACTGGAATATCTGATATCTGGCAGAATATCACTGCCACCATCAAGTAGTGATGAAGATTATGGAGTGCTTTATGATAGCAATGCGGGAGGACTCTGAGGCCTGCTGTAAATTATTGGCCCCCGTGGCCCAGATATCCTGAGCTGGAGATTGAAGCATAGTGCTTCGGCCCTAGTGGGCACTGGTAACGTGGTTGTATGATCGTTGTACAGTGAGTGTACTGTATGGTATGTGTTAGGCAGTCATGGTCTGAGACTATTCGCATTGTAGATATCTGCAACCTCATACATGTTGTCTGATTACGAGTTATGGATTATTCAAATGTTTGAATACCCCTAGCTGCTGTTCATGCTCCGAAGAATTATTTCAATATCTCGCTGTCCACCAGGTTGCCGCTCTGCTTCAATATAGACTCCGGGCAATATTATCCTACACCTCCTCTACTTTTGGCGTTCTCCGTAGTATATGATTACACTCAATTCATAGACTAGAGTTGGACATAACTAGTAGCAGTTCCATTGTGTAAGAAGGGAACTACCACAGTCATTCTTTTGTATTGCTGATATTGATTTACCTGATTCGAATCAAGAGAGTCCAACATCACTTGTCCCTCTATTGAGATTTCGTGCTTTGAGAGTTGGCAAATACAGCAACAGGTTTCGATTTGATTTATCAATCCTATTATAGGCCAGAAAATGTCAGGTAATGAGTATTCACAATGTAAACTGTATCAATTTTGCTTCTGGGGTATGGTTGTTTAGCAGAGTGTCTGCTTCTTGTGCATTCAATTGGACATGTTGCATCTCATACCCCAAGGCTTTGCGCTGCAGTTAGTGTCCGTGTAATCAACCACGATTATTAGGCTTGAATCTGTTATTCATTTGCAAAACTGACTAGTTAGGAGTATACAACATTAAGGGAGCGATCCAGACATTCCTGGTTATCAGTCTGCAAGGATTCAAATGTGAAAGAATTGGACATAGTGGCCATGTCTTTAGAGGAGAAATCTCATAACAAGCTGAGTCTGTATGATACCAGTTTCTTTCCTTAATTATAAGCTGAAGTTTGTGCTTGTGAGGCAAACATACATTCATTAACATAGGTGTGCTCGAGTCCTTAGGTGGCATGTGGGTGTAGCAAGAGATATGACGATGTCGCTCTGGTGAAAGGGTGAGCAAGATGTGGTAAAAAATGGAGCCGGTTAGCCAAAGTATTCCCGGCAAAACACAGCCATCCGCGAGAATTAGTTTGTAATAACTAAACTCATTGCCTGATGTCCTCGCAGTTAGCGAGAATGCATGTAAAAGGTAGATTGGATGAAGGCCTGCAAGCCATTACACAGAACGATAGCATGACGGCCGGCCTATTCCACACTCCGCATTGAATATGCGCCGAATGCATTACTTAGAGCCATATCTGCTCGCAATATTCAAATGAAGTGGGAGTAGGCTAATCCCTAGAGTATTCCTACTTTTATACTGCAAGTAGGGGGCATGCAAGGCTCAAACACGGGAGTCCATGAGTGTAATCGCTGCTGTACAATCTGCCAGTGCAAGTCTGCATGCACAGATAGTATGGCTGCTGTGGATCGTAACATGTATTCTCTCCATTCATAAAGTACTAGGACAAAAGGGATTGTCCGATCAGTGGGTACCAAGCAACACCTCAAAAAACCCGACCCTCTCAATCAACCACCCCTCAACAACGATTGCTTCACAAAAGACAGGTTACCTCACAGACTTTGAGAAAGGGCAAATTGTTGGCCTAAGGGAGAAAAATATTGCATTTTCTGAGATTGGACAGCTTTCACATCGCTCCTAGAGCACAGGTAAAAGTTTTTACAAATGGTACCAAAAGAGAGGTGATGGAAAAAACCTCCCATTTAATGGAAGACCCAAAATTATCGATATCAGAACCTGCAGCCACCTAGCCAGAGAGTGCAAGAAGGGACGCCATCAGCCATTATCAGAATTGCGCAATAATGTTGCACCCTATGCCTCTGTTAAGACAGTCAAAAGAGCATTGCCTTCAGTCAACATAAAGAAGTGGAGAGCAAGGAAAAAAGCATTTCTGAAGGATGAGCATGCTATCCAGAGATTAGCCTGTGCAAAGTAGTATAAGAATTGGACAAAGGAGGACTTTGAGGGAATCATCTTTAGTGATGAATGCATGGTTGAAAGGTCCAAAGATCCTAAGAGTATTTGGGTCTTCAGAACACCTGAGGAAAAGTGGCATAAGGACTGCATTCAAGGAGTTACAAAAGGACCTGGGATAAGGCTGATGGTCTGGGCTTGCATTTGGGGTAAAAATAAGGGTCCTCTGATCCCTATTTTTGACAGGAGTGTGGATAGATTTGTGTATATTGGAGTTTTGGAGGATGGTTTAGTTGATGTCTGGCAGGAGGTGGAGGACACAGTTGGAGATCCTATATTTCAGCGAGATGGTGCAAGGATAGATACTGCAAGAGATACTATTGGTTGGTTTGCAGAAAACCATATACGGGTTATGGAATGGCCACCCAATTCCCCAGAGCTCAATCCTATGAAAAAGGGTAAAGGAAAAGTTGCACCGGCACTTTACAACATTCACAAGACTAAGGGGGGTCCAGATACTATTAGAAGACATCTAGCAGAAGCTCTTGATATAGTTTGGACCCAGGATATTGAAGGAGATTTCTTGGAAAAGCTATGGGAGTCAATGCCTAGGAGAGTGGCTGCTGTTTTAGATGCAAAGGGATGGTATACAAAGTATTGATTTTTTTTCTTTACAATTTCACATAGGAGTTTTGTTATATTTAATGGATGTCTATTCAAATTTTCAGTTCATTTTAAGTAGTTGTTGTTACATAGATAGTAAATTTATAGTGGTTGTGGGGTTGCCGTTGCTGTGCCGGACGATCCCTTTTGTCCCCGTACTTTACAAGGAACTTGTATGTTACACCACCCTTTGGAAGGATTGCGTGAGTCCGATGCAAGAGATCCAATGGTATCATTACTATCAAGATCAACTGCAAGCTAAGAAATGCACCACGGCATGAACATTCCCGACAACGAAACTGCAACATTCGAAATCTTAATGCAAAATACAACATAGGCAACGGGGGGTTCGCAAGAAAGAATAAAAAATTGTACCTGTGAAAGCAAAACAGGAGCAAAGGTACCCGGGCAACAAAACTAAGGAAAAGGAATCAGGGAAAGCAAGACCGCAAAAAAGGAACCCAAGAAAGAAAAACCGGTGAAAACAGGAACCACCGAAAACTCAAACAAACAAAAAAATTATCACTCCCTAGCATTATGGCACCGGTTGCTGCGGCAGTGATTTAGCAGTATTAGTGCTTCTTTAGGTACACAAGAGTGTGAATTGCGGGAGCTGGGCACCATTGTATTCTGGGTTGCGGGTGTGGTCATGGCGGGCGGAAGAGCAGTTATTGTTAGAGGAGCTGGGGGCTATTTGAGAGTTGGGCTGGGGATTATGGCCGCTGGCTTAGCCATAATATTGACAGCATTCGTGGACGAGGCGCGAGCAGGATCGGATGTCTTGGGAGCTGCGAGAGCCGTCGGACCTCGCGAAGAGGTGGAAGATACTAGACTAGGACCGCAGGTGGGGAGGGCTAGCCACGAGGTCATCGTAGTACATGTTGTACGCGATCATAGAATGGTGGTTGTGGAAACCGAGGTCGTCGGATGGGTGGGGGCGTGCTGGCAACAGGGTGGCCGGAATTGGCTCTTAGGTTGAACTTGCGCTTCTAGTGCTACTCCTGGAAAACACGGCAGGAGAGGTGTGCTGGGCTCCATCCTGCACACCATTGTGTCCCACGTGGTGTCTTAGGATTTGGAGGAACTCAGCCATCTAGCGGCTCCTGGGGACAAGCTCTGCGATGGATCGCAGCTTCCCTAGTTGAGATTGCAGTGCAGGCTGATAGCGCGGAGACATCGGGGGACGGGGTGTTGCCAGGGTTGAGGCAATTACAACATCCTATGTAAATAATTAGCCACGGTGCGTGACCTATGAGCCCCCCCGGAACGCTGGTGAAGATGAGGGACCTATGTATCTAGTATCGCAGGGAGGGATCGGTGGTGCTGCAGGGTCTCCCAGGGCCTGCAGTATCTAGTTATTCATCCTCATGGTTTGATTAGCCACACTACTTATTTAATGATTAGTTAACTGAAAGTCAGGAATGTCAATAACTTATCTGGTCAATCGCTCTTGCTCCTACGTAGCTAGTCGCCAGACGGACAGTGTGGTCGGGTATTGGAGGGGCGGTGACAGACATACCGGCGTCTTGTGCATATTATCAGCTGGGCATAGGTTGAGGATGTGAACTCAAAGTGGCCTATGTTTGGAAACTCCCCTCCTCAACAACAATTGCTAGCACACGCCGGATCCTGTGAGACAGCAGCGCTCTCTCCTCATACTACTTCTCCTCCTCTTTGCCTGCCTCCTCCTCGTCAATCTCCTACTCCTTGGCTGCCTCTACCTCCAGCTCTTCATGATGTTGATTGGCTCCCACGATATCTCCTCCTTGTGAACAGTAATCCCAAACCTGGCGGCAGACAAATCGGTATCTGGTGTTGCTAGGTGCACAGGTCCGGGCACCAGCCTCAGTCTTACCGCACTCTAGGACCCAGATTCCGGCTAGATCTTCGACATTATCGACGAGGGTCCACACGTATACATCACCACCATTAGATAAACGGTTACGCTCTGTGTGAAACATTGGCTTTCCGGTTGCAAGGCGCAGCTATCTTGCACACACACCTATTGCGACGATGAGATATCAGGAGCCCTCTGAAGTCCTTTTCCACACATTAACCCTTGACTGCCTTGAGGACATTTTCTATGCTGCTTGATTCCGTGACCCGGTAGGGGCTTACACTGTTAGGCTTAGTTGTACACCAGGAGTAGCCAACGAATGGATTCTTAGCGAGACAGGCTCCTGTCTGCTAAAGAAATGTGAATCCTTATTGCCTAAGGGCAATACAAGTAGTTCTAAGCGCATTAATCCACACAGAACATGAGTTAGCATGAATATAGCGGAATGCAGGTCGATTGAACTGCTTGCTCCCAGGTCTCATGACCTCCGACCCGCAAGCCCACACAACACTACAACATGTGTATATTGACTCAGGTTTTTTGGCTACGGCTCTCACTAACCTGGACATATGACTTTCAACTTCCCTAAGATTGTAGCCCCAGTACTGGTCTTTAACCAGCAATATCTGAGCGGCGGTGTGCGCAAGGCGGTGTGTCGCAACTGGGACCGACTCAAATTGGCAGTGGGGCTGGGGGTGGCGATCTAATGTGCGCCCTATCAGGTAGGGCCGGAGGTCCTGGTGCCACCTCCTACAGACAGCAGAGGTAGTCCTAGGTTGCGCAAACCCAGATCAGCTTTTGACCCCTTCAATATCTCCAAATCGCTAGATGTTGTAAGTAGTACAGTGAGTTAAATGGTTTCCCGCCAATGCATGTAGTCTACAAGATTCACTTGCTTGGTGTCCCGTAGCGCCTGCTCAAATAGAAGCCCGTGATCCAATTCCTGGCTTCCTGGACTATTGACTAGAGGTTAGCGCCATTTCGCTGTGCATGTGACAATAGATGGAGCATGGCAAGTGCTGGTGATTGATGACCCTCCCACCAAGAGACTTTGATGGCTGGCACCTGGCAGCTGGGTTTGACATTTGCCTCATTTCAGATCACTTTCGGGAGGGTTGGCGGCGGCGAGTCCAAGTGATACATAGATGTGAATCATGCTCGATATCAGTAGGATGAATGTTGTGTTCTCGCACAATCATGGTGGCAGTCTTTGACACTAAGGTGGCCTTGTTTTTCTATTTCGGGTGGGCGGGTAAGAGTATTTGGAAATCGGAAAACCCAAAGCGTGCTAGACGGGCAATTTGGCTAGCAAAAGTGCTGTTCGAGCTTATAAGGGGGGGGATAAAACAAAGACATTGATGCGACAGGGTAAGAGATGAGGAGAGGCCGTTGATGGGTGGAGAGATTGAAGGAGCCAGTTGGTTTGTGGTGGTATGTGGAAGTTTTGATCACAAAAGTGGTAAATGGGCAACTGTGAAACGAAAGGTCAAGTCAAGGGTTGTCGGGAGGTATCAAAGAATGACATGGACGCAACAGGTGGAGGAATGGGAAGAGGATGTTGACAAGGTAAGGAGAGAGGACAGGAGCAGATGGTTAGTGCATGGCTAGGTGGATGAGCAGCAGTTTATCGGAGTGCATGGAAGGTATATTATTCAAGTAGGTGGATATGGATGCAAATGTGGCTAAGGACGGGGCAGGATGTACAAGGGAAGTCCTGCGAATTGGTTGTGCAAGGGGGTCACATACGTAGACCTTAGCGACAAACAGCCTGATCATCAGAGTGACTAGAACCTGTTATCGATGGTGACTGTTATAATTCTGAAGATGCTAGATCCTGATCTTGAACCGATCTCGCTTGTAATTTGGTAAACCAGCCGTTACGCTGAAGACAGGTCGTGGTCCCAAGATGGATCCACTACTATGAAAATACTTGAAGCCACATGGAGGGCCTGGCGCTAAGAGATGCGAACTACAGGTGTCACAAGTAGAGGGCCTGTACCTCTCTGACGGGTAACACTGAGGATCTGTGAATGGTAACTCGTAATGGTCACGACAGGCCCATTGAATGAAGGAGAAATAAAAGAAATCCAAGAAGCATAGCTGTCACGATTCCATGGCAGATCGAGTGCAAGAAGCGATGTGGGCTATGAAGAAGGTTTTCCGCATAGAGTTTCATTTGTTTTATTATGATTTGATGTACATGACCTATTCGGAAGTCATGGAGGGTGATCATGAGACCAATATGGCTGTGTATGATGATTTAATTTCCCACACCTGACCAATGAAGAGGTCACATGGGTTATGCACATGATCAAGGGGGTGGGGCAAGAGGACTGGTTATTTCACTCATGTGACTTATTAAGAGGTCAGGTCGCTCACATATATGACAAATGATGACGACATATGATATTTATGTTGCACAAGTGGATCAGTCTCAGTTGTGTATCATAGTTAGTTTAATTTGTAAGCAGGTTGTGGCAAGATCCTTAAAACTGGGCACGAAGTGCCTATTAAGTTGTTGTCACGACACTCAACTTCTCGGTCCTCGGTAGTGTGATCCACTCCTAGGTGGCTAGCTTCGTGGCAATAGTGGCCTGGAACTCTTGTAGACGAAATGTGGAATGCCTCGAGTGCCTTGTGGGCTCACCACAGAAGAGAGTGAGGAAGATAGGCTTGTCTTTCTTCTTTCTTAAGATGGAGCTGATGCAATGGTCAGCTCCTATGCAAAAGATACCTCTCTTGCTCATACCGATCTTCATATATGATATGCTTTTCAAACCAACCAAGCTACGCAGGTGGCTGGGCTACTCGTTTGAACTGTCACAAACATCATGCACTTAGGACACTACTGAGCACTTCTACTGGTGTCTGGCCCTTGCACTGGCTGTCCTCAATACAATAAGAAGATTCTCCATAACTGGGAAATGTCTGTCTCCCTACCTCTGACATCGCCTCCCCTCATCCCTCAGTGTGCCGATACTCCACCATGGGTCAAAATAGTTCACTCTCAGCCTCCCTACACTTGACAGGATGTCTGTGTTCTGGAGGACCGTGGTGGGGTGTGTCACAAATTGCTTCACCTCAACTCTGCCAGAAAGGCTTTTCTCCAAGTCCAGAGTCCCCTTCTTCCCCCTCCTCATTACACAGCGGCAGAGGCTAGCAGCTGCGATACTGGTCTGCCTCCCCTCCAAGACAAACCCAGACACTGCAATACTTCACTAGTCCTTTCTCACGAGCTCACCCTACAGGTCCTAAATGATTCCAGGTTGGCCACCAGCCGCCGCACCTCAGTCTGGGTCCTGTTCATCAGGAAGACACTTCCCCCGATCCACCAAGCCGCAAACACCTACCATGCGACACCATTGCACACCGCACCATCCTCGCCCTCCCTGCTACTGGCCCTCTATTGGGGGCAGCACCGAGCTTCCTACCTCTAGACAAACTTTCCACAGCGACGCCCTCCTCACTCTTCCATGAAGAAGGCCTCAGGTCGGGACTTCTGAAAACCTGGGCCCAACACTTCCCCCACTCATTAAGTATGCCTAGACCCCGCGGCTGTCCGCACACCACCGCGTTTGTCTCAACAGGTTCATGGCTGGGAGGAGACACCGAATGTGATCAGCAAAGAGCTACATTGCCGTCCACCCATATTGGTTTACTGTGGCACTTTCGCCAACCGGCCGCCTCTGCGAGGACCGCCATGAAGACTTCCGACACTCAATCCTACACTATATGTCATGTTCTACAGCTCGAGTGCACCACCTCTAGGGCGTCTCAGATGTTGACCTGGAGAGCCCCCTTTGGTTCCATTCTCCTTTCCTGAAAGCCTTGGCGGCCTACATCCACAAAACAGCTACCGGCTTCCCCCAAGCAATGCCCACCGCTCACCCCGTTTCGCTACAGGCCAATGGCTCATCACTGCCTATCTTGGATTTTAGACCGAATCTACTGCTTTCATTGCTTTTCTAACGTGATATTTGTTACACTGTAGGAAGTGGTAGTTCGTTTTTCATCGTGATCGCGTTTACATTTCTTTATTTCTTACAGGATTTCAGTATTGCCTACTGGACCCAACGGGACGCCTTGATGGTTTTTTTGGCACAACATTTTTCACTTGTTTTACATTTTGAGATTGAGGCTTGGTTTACGCCATAGCTAGCACTGCATGCTAGATCTTGTACTGTATCAATGAATGTAGGATGATAAGAAAGTGAAAAAAGTGAAAGAAAACAAAAAGGCCTATTAGGTAGTTCATTCTCCATCTCCTCTTTGTCCCTTACACTTGCAATCAACCCGCGAGGCACGATTCACCAGAACAACAACTGCCTTGTGTCCTCTTGTGGAAACTGGGGGTCTGTGAGTGACGGTCAACCTCATCCTCCCCTCAATATTGTCTTTCCCTTTCTTACCTGTGGGTACTTTATTGCTACTTTGTTGCCGTACTCGCTCTCTTCTGCTGGTCTCTCTCACTCACTTCGCATGGTGAGTTCAATCTTCACGGTCACTGACAACTTGCTTTTCATGCAACAGATACTTTAGTATACAGTTTGCAGTATACCCAAACTGGAACTGCCTCTGAGGCGATACAGTAATTGTAGGGTTAATGGTCTTTGGTGGGTACAAAGGTTGTAACTAGTAAAATAAGACCAGAGGCTGTAGCCAAGGTTGTGAAATAGGCCTCTTACTGTATCATGACTACTGAAGTCTGCGAGATGTTTGGTAGATCACAAATTAAAGATTCTAGAAACGAACTGACGACAGTAACTGTTCAACAAAGTATATTGAAAACTGGGTCTGCTGGAGTCTGCATCTTCTAATGTGCAGAATAGTAGTTCTTCAATACACTTCTTTGGCTACAGGGGCTTTATCCTCATAACATGTAAGACTGGAAAATGGTAGTCTTGATACCAAACACAAAACATATAGAGTATTAAACAGATACAAGAAACCAAACATAAAACGTATAAAGTATCAAACCGATACTCGAGAGCAAGTATAAAACATGTAGAGTATCAAATACTATATCATCAGTCTAGAGGCACACCTCGTTTGCTAAAACAAATTCAACACACGAAGAGTAACAAGCGATAACTGACATTCATAAACCTCTGAGCGGTAACGTTTACACCATGAAAACAAAACAAAACCCTTATTTCCAATATAGCAAGGAAAGCCCTACTCCGAACTACCATAATCAGAATTCAAATAAGGATTCCAAAATCCCTTGTCAACCATGGGTACATCAGAATAGCTCTCCAAGTCATCCTTACTAGTAGAATAACAAATAGGAATATACCTAGAAAAATGTGCGCGAAACTCCTCTCGCGGCCTGTTATCTGTCCACCGTGCCTGAACAAAATCCATCATATATTGTAATCCTTCAACATGTTCCCAACAATTCCCACGTGCTAGATATTCTTTCCAACTAACCAAGAACTGTCCCTTGCCATATCGTTCCCTATAATTGAGAATTGATTTGACTTCCCATTTCTGTTCTTCTTTGATAGGTATAGGTGCTGGCTGTGCAGGTGCTCATCCAGGGTACTACAAGTCATTGCTAGGATGGTAGAGTTTGACTACAGAACCATACAAAACCCCTTTCCTCCCACGATACATTCTTACATCTATGCTAACTGTATAGTTCTGAGTATGGCCATCGAATTGGAGTACTGTAAATGGGCCTCACCAGTATGGCTACAGTTTCCAAGATCTGCCAGACTCTATAGCAAACGGGTCATCAAAAACCATGATCCTTTCCCCAATATCTATGGGTTTGTGAGGGTTCTTCCTCTTACCTGGTACTCTATGTGATCTCGTCCTAGCGAACAGTAATGGTTGATGTGAGGGATTCGCAATCTCTTTGTGATGTTTGTGGTAATCACCAGATCTTGGGAGTTTTATAGAATTGACTTTATAGATGTCGAGTAGTTGGTATTCTCATCCATCTAGAGCTTTGTATGGTGACTTTCCAATAGTATGGTGGTGACCTGCATTGCAGTAAGCTGTCACTTGCGGGATGGATGTAAGGCAGTGGGTCTGGCCTGTGTTCACAACATTCCTTAATCACATTTTCAGTTCCCTGATCTTCCGTTCCACTTGGCAATTGGTCTGATAGTGACCATGCGCTGCAATAATATGTGGAACCACCATGGTCTACCAAGAGTGTTACCGAAACTGGGGAGTGAAGCGACGTTCAGCAATGCTACCAAGCGACGCCGGTATTCTATGAGGTGAGAAGATCTAGTGCCCCCATGTATCGATTCTCGAAACAGCAGTAGCATTCACAGATGTTGGTATCCGCTAGCCGAAACCAACCGCTCTATCCACTACTGCTACTACGGAATCATGTCCTCTCAGCATAGTAAAAGGGCCCATGAAAACAAGAGCACAGCGCGAAAATATCGTGCAGGGAAAACGGGGTAAAGCAGGTACAACCAGTAGGCAATATGGTCCTTTCCCGCTTTTGTTGACATATGTCACACTGCGGCACAGAGTCTTTCGAATCGCTCCTCATTTGTAGCCAGCTGATGTATAGCTTTGAATAATGGAGGTTCAGATCCACCCTCTTGTGTTCTTCATTATGTATTAACACTATCATTAGTTCCCTTAGCAGTTCTCCATTCACTCTATGATCATTCGGCATGTAAAGGCAATTTTCTCCTCCTCTCGCAGTGGTATAGAGTAAACTATTGTGTATGTTGTAATATTGCATCTGTCAGTTTTGTGAAGCGTAGTTGGAATCCTTTGTTACCTGGTTGATGGGATACCTCCTTCATCCTTTGATTCTTGGTTCTCTCTAACTGGTTTTCATATCATCCACTGCTTGAATGATATCCCTTTCGTCCCTCAGTGTTTCTAATACTATTATCTCCTCATCCTGATCAGGTGTCTCATAAACTTTGTAGGGCTCACATTTCTAGTGATGGAGAGAAGGTGGTTGGACTTCCGTAACCGCGTTCTGGTATGCGCGAGGTTCTTGATAAAGAGTCTCATTTTGGGGATGCTCGGGGTACTCAGGATCGGAACTTCTGGGAGGAGGGGAGCCTGAACTGAATGCTTGTTTGATGCGCTCCCTGACAGCTAGGAGATCCTGGAATGATAGGGGTGCATTGGTGTCTGTCGCGCTCTGATCATTTTGGGTGTAGGATGGAGTCTCGATAACCGGCGTGCTGCTGCAGGTTGAGCCAGCCCAGATCCTTGTCTTAGGCTTGAGTGGCTCATAGTTAAGCCAGAAAGGTATGTTGCAGAACGTGGAATGCATAAAGGTAGGTTCAAGTTTCTCCTAACTCCGACCACAGGTATAACCCCTATGGTCTCTCCAATTGTTTAGGTACTCACTATTTCTGTATCCGTCTATCTCTAGCAGTCCTTGCTACAGGCTGCAGTGGCGTCCACATTCGGATTGCGCAGCGCTGTGCTCAACAGTGAGAGTTGTGAATCGAGATATTTTGTGTTCTTTGGTACTTTCTTTGCAAGAAAGAAAGGATGAACTAGGTGAGGAAGTAGGTAAATTGTCTTCTGGTGCGGGAATGATTGCAGAATGTGAATAATCATCATTCTCATTATGAAAAGGGGATAATGGATCGGCTAAATGGTTCCATTTTCCTGGTCTGGACACTTTTTCAGGGTCGTATTTCCCAATGCACACGAGCAACGATAGCTGCTTTTTGCGGGTATTCTGCCCATTCAAATGTATGTTAGAGGTAGATGATCAGCGAAGATGGTAAACATGGTCACGGCAAGTATATGGTACATGTAACCGGTACTGGTTACTGGTTTAGGATTTTCAGGTATCGGTTGATACTATTTAAGTTTTGGAATTGTTTCAGGAATCGAGGTGTGCCTCTAGCCTGATAGTATAGGGTTTGATACTCTATATGTTTTATGTTTGGTTTTGAGTATCGGTTTGATACTTTATATGTTTTATGTTTGGTTTCGAGTATCGGTTTGATACTTTATATGTTTTATGTTTGGTTTC